>JADKLZ010000130.1:28801494-28813468 GCA_021533235.1 Biomphalaria straminea | reverse complement strand
AGAGGCCGCCTACGAGTTTGTTTTTCCACACAAACAGTTTGTTTTGTGTGAGGTCACGACATGGCCTAAATTGTGCCGATGTGCCAAAAAATCCAAAATATCCAAATATCCTGTTTTTGGGTGAAAAAAATCCTCTATATTGCCAATTCCCCTTTTAAAAAGGTATCGCTCGTTTTTTTTTTTTTGTAGTTGTAAAAATTTGTAATAAAAGTGTCAGAGAGTTCGCTTACATAATCTTCTTACACAGTTACCACAACTTCTAAGCCTTTAAGTCAAGGTTTGTGTGTGTGTGTGTTTGTGAGAGAGAAAGGGAGAGGGTGGAGAGAGAGAGAGAGAGAGAGAGGGAGAGAGAAAGAGAGAGTCCTCTGACAATTACCATTTAAAAAAAAAACTAAATTAAAAACGGAATTACTCATTTATCTCCCCGCACTTCTGTGAATCCTGTTTTGTCAGCACCACAGGCTCCACGTGGCGTATCTCCACCTACAATCTTGTTTGTGCTTCCTAAAAATCACTCACACACACACACACAGATACACACACCCATACATACTTGTGCAATGTAATTGTTTCGCTTACTTTGCATGAAACATTTTAAAAGCAGGATTAAGTTTATTTTTGGTTCCAAGTGTATTTTTTTTAATTAGGGTCAGGGTCGCCTTTACATTTTATGGTAAGAAAAACAGGTCTACAATGAGCTCACAGTCCCGCGATTAAGCTTTGATTTTAATATATATTTTTACAAGCTTATATCAACTCACTCGGTATTTCTCTCATTCTCGGATCGAGTTGAAACTTTGCACTATTATTCATGGCCCATAACAGCAGATAAATCACTTAAAAAACAACAACATTGAGTTAATCAGTTAGTCATAATGAATTACCATAATTGGAAAGTACAACGAGAAGAAAATCTGATTGCACAACTTGACAAAAGTCAACAGACCAGACTCTTGATATACTCTGTGGAAAGTCATCTACCTGAAATAAAGAGAGACAATGTTTGCGCGTATGGTTAGATCATTTTCATAGTCATTATCCAAGGATTGATAGAGCGAAGAATTAAGTACAATTCCGTCTATATAATTATTTTTATTACAAAAAAAAAATGTCTACATATCGACTGATATAATCAAATATTTCATGAAGCTAATCCAATAGTTCTAATTACAGGTTACACTTTATTCAATCTAAGACATTGGAGTCTCTCATTTAAACACAATAAAATACTGAAACATGACCTAAAGTTCGAATTCTGTGGAACACTGGGATTTTGAATCAAGGGATGTTTAGAATGCCATTGACTACATAAAATTAGTTGGGCAAAGTAATCAAAGGCTATTTTTTTTTGTGCTGATTAAATGACTCCCTTGCTGTCCGCTGGCCTTTTTTTTTTGACACAAACTTTCCATCCCTCTGCTTCATATATTGGAAGGTCTGAAAGGGAGTAACATGAATATATAAACCTCACCTTACCAAATTAGCTCACTAAATAAATTTGTATTGCTTCGTTTATTTCTTTTCATGCTAAATTTTAATCCCTTTGTACATTTCTTTTCACTGACCACAGTCCATTCGACACTCAGTTCCAATCCTTACCACCCACTATCACACACCGACTCACTGTAGGCGATTTCCTCTGACCACGCCATCTTTCTTCTGGTCTCATGTGGTACGCATGTCCAAAACTCCTTGAAACGTCTGATAATGCTCTCCGCATGACGTCCACATCCTGTCAGATGACGTCAATATCCTTCGCCTGAAAAAAAAAAGTATAAAAGAAGAAAATCGTCACACGACGCTGCTCATGGCTTACGGCGTTTAGTACCGTAGAGGTCGCTTGCCAACTGCAAGCTAAATTAGGTGTTAGGGAAAAAACATTATTAAAATTTATAATCAAAAATCTTTCTTAAAGAAAACATTTAAGCAAAATTAGATAGAGAGAAAGTGTTTAAATTGTATCATAAAAAATAAATCATAAGATACTCAAAACTCGAATTTAAAGCCTATTGAAGCCTATAAAAAGTACATAAAGTTTACACTCAAGAACGAGAAATATTCTTAAAAACACTCACAGACCAAACATAATTAAAGGTAACAATAAAAAGAGGTTATTCTTTCTTATTGCTTAAGAGTTAAAGAATGATACCCTCCATTATTGAGATACAATCTGATCAAGTTATCAAGACTTTTTACAAAAGATGTTATGATACCGTTTCTTATCTTATAAATTGCAGACATTACTTCAAAATAGAAGATGATTACCTCAGTAAACTTTTTGTGAATAATATTTAAACATTCGTATGAACCATTGTAAACAAATGTGTGGCTCATTACGGAATGCCATTGTTTGGTTGAAGGAGCTAATCATTGTTTGTCTACTTGGCAGAGATCAATATGACGTCAGTGAACCAAGCCGTGCAACAATCAATCAAACATTTCTTTAAATCTAACTTTCAAAGTGCCAAACGTGTGGTGTCCACGTCCCCGAGGAAAGACCAAGGAGCTCTAGCAGTACAGATGGACATCGCTGAGAGTAACGTAAGTATTGAAATAAATTATCCATTCCTCTCTATCTTACTTATTGAGATTTTTAGATTCGGAGAAGAGATTTGATAAAGAGAAAAATAGAGAATCACAAGCCACTAATTGCAGACGATTTTAGGTTTTATGCACTAGACTTTTCCAGCAGATCAATCTATAAGTGTGTGTGGGATAGGCGAATAGCTAGAGGGATAGATGTTTTTCCAAAAATATTTTGGCTTTTCAGTTTTTGCTACGTTTGTTGAGATGTTTTATTTTGTACACTTTCTTTGTTCTAGATTCAGAAATGTCCTTTTCTTAAGCTTCCAACGGAAGAGAGAGAAACCATGGAAACTCCCATGGACACTCCCAATAGAAACCAAGCTTCTAATGTCCAGCCTTTCAAAAACATCCCAGGCCCTAAAGGACTCCCAATAGTTGGCACTCTATTTGATTACTTTAAGAAAGATGGACCCAGATTCAACAAAATGTTTCAAGTAAGTACTCCAAGCTTATTGAAGTTAGCCAAAAAAAGGTTAATGATAAGAACAGCTTAAACTGCAATGTTGGATCTCAGTCGATAATGGGGTATGACTTTTAGTTACAAGTGCTTTTAGTTATTTAAGTGAATGGAAAGAGAATAAAAGCAGCTTTCCCTTGTGAGTCTTATTATTAATACTATATTGTAATCTAATGATTCGGTGAGAATAAAATGAAAAAGGTTTAAATCTCGTTATGTGAATGCAAAAGTATTTTGTTCTTGTCAGCTCTATTTCATTGAGAAAATTGATTTTGTTCTTGTCAGCTCTACTTCCTTAAGAAAATTGATTTTGTTCTTGTCAGCTCTACTTCCTTAAGAAAATTGATTATGTTCTCTCTTGCTGCCACCTTCTTTTTGTCGTTTCACCACACGCGGTCACCGTCTGCTACATTTTCAGACCTAGTGACCCGCCCCAGAAGTCATGGATGTCCTCTTTCCAGTGTGAAATATATCCACACCATTAATTAAGTCGTTCACTTTCATTACAAACATATGTAACTTTGTTACTGTCTTTTCATTATCGTGTTCTGTATCAACCCAGTCAGTTAGTTTGATGTGGAGAAAGAGGACACAAGTGTAGCTTAGTTCATTCACGATTATAAATGAGATCAAAAACAGTTATTTGAACAAAGCTTATATCAACTCACCCCGTTTGTCTGGTACAAAGTTTATACATGCTATGACTCCCACTTCCCATTCTAGAGTGCAGTTCAAACTTTACACAATTATTCATTGTCCTTGGGAAAACATGAATTAATCAAAAACAAATTAACGACTAGTTGATTAACTAGTGGTTATGAATTAATTTTCTATGTTATAGAAAAAGGGAAATAAGTCTTACAGTATTGAAATATATGCTTGTAATTAAGCAGTACTTTCCCGTACATAAGCTTTTTTTTTAAAGTATTTTATTATTTTGCTAGTTAAAAGTTTCAACAAATGATTTGCTTGAACTTTCAAACCTCATAAAAGAGAACTACATCAAGGGAAATAACTTCCTTTTTCTATCCAAGGTACAACAACAACGGTCTGCACAATACGGGGAAATCTATTTTGAGAAAATCGCCGACTTTGAAAGTGTTATCGTGAGTAGCCCTGAAGAATATAACCGCTTGGTCAGGTCAGAAGGCAAGTATCCCTGCAGGAGAGAAATGGCCCCCATGGCATACTACAACAGAAAGAAAGGTTACGCCCTTGGCATTGTCAATTCGTGAGTAATATTTTCATTGAAGAATATTAAATAAGCGTGCCGAGACCAATCATCATAGAAGGCCGAACACTGACCTGCAACGTCACAGCCTGTGGGCGGTGGAGACCCATAGCTCGCTGCCACGTCACAGTTCTGTACGACGTGGCAACGAGCTATTGACCGAAACTGCCCACAGATTGTGACGTGACCGTAGAGCTATCAGGCCTTCTATAACGAATGGTCTCGACTTTATACAGATTAAAATGGTTAATGGGTTAAATGTCCAAGGAATTTGATTTTTTTTTCATTACCGGTATCTTAAAATTTAAAAGCATATACATATGTTACTTGTGTTCTTCCGAAAGTGTGCATTTAAAAAAAAATATGCATACTGTATGCACATAGATATATTATCTTTATAAACAAGACATACTAGGCAGTTCGAGTTGACCCATAATCTTTTTCATTATCAGAACGTGTGTGTGCACTTTAATGTGTGAGTAAAAATAATTCGATGTGACCACACAAAGGTTGAAATTGTAGGCTAATTTAAATTTTTCTCTACAATATTCTAACTATCATTATCAGATCGAAGCCAACTTTGTTTACGATATGCTATGCTGCTTTTGGAGCTAGCATATAAAATAGTGATCCATAGAGCCGACTAAAAAAATAGATCTACTAAACGTTCATTAATTTTAAGAAAAAAATTCTCATTCTCTGAATTATTTAAAAGATGTTAACATTATTTACCATGAAGATGCTTTGCTTTAAAATAGAGGCCTGGTAAAAAAAATTCCATTTTCTTTTTTAGACAGGGAAAAGACTGGTACAATTTGCGGACAGTGGTCAGTAAAAAAATGTTAAAGCTCTCAGAGGTCAGCAGGGTCAGTGAGAATGTTGGGGAAGTAGCCGACGACTTTGTTCATCGTTTGAGTGCACTACGAGATTCCACTGGACAAGTGCCGGAGTTGGAGAAAGAACTTTTCAAATGGGCCATGGAATGTAGGTACAAATAAGATCTAATGACCAAAACGTTTTCAATGAATTTAGTAAAATAAGGTTATCTGTTATCTGAATAAAATAAAAGGAGGCTATTCTTTTCCTAGATCTAGTGATGCATCTTAAACTTGACAGAAACTGTGTTTTAATTGTGACATTGTTAAAATTGGAAGTGACAGTTTTTTTTATATTTTTCGCATATGTTCGAAGAGGAAATGAGAAACAGTTTTTGAAAATCATTTGTTTTGTTTGCGAAGTTTCGAACCTTCAGAAACGACGAATTACTTCTAGTTCACACCGACTACAAGACGGCATGTAATGAAAGAGTTCAAACTTTGGACATCGTGACGACAGTCTGACTGAAGCCCTTACCATACAAAAAGACAGTTAAAATAGTTGGACATATTGGCTTTTAAACTACTTTATGATAGGATCTAAAAGCGTATTCATTTCTTAAACAGATCTAAGAAGTTTTGGCTAAAGGGAATTAATTATGTCTCACACTGCAGTATTCTTTTATGAGCTCTTCAGATGTACAGATGTATTTGAATTATTTCTTCTGCATTTATGGCACTTGGTAGCTCGTTCCAATTCAGTTATTTGCCATTATCATTATCTCATCATCCTTGCATGTGGTGCATAGACCACCAACCAGCTTTCTCCAGGCATCTCAGTTCTCTGCAAGTCTCTCCAAATGTCCCCATGTCTTGCCCATATGCTTGGCATCTGCTTCCGAAACGCGGCGCCATGTATTCCTGGGCCGTCCACTCTTCCTCTTTGCTTGGGGGTTCGAGGTTAGGGCTTGCCTTTTTACGTTGGATGCAGGCTTGCGAAGAGTGTGACCTTTCCATCTCCAGCGTCACTGAAGGATATCTACTTCAATGGGGTGCTGATTTTTTCTTTGCCACAGTTCCTCATTCGAGATCTCGTCTGGCCAACGGATCATAAGAATCTTCTTTCAGGCAGGTATTGGTAAATAACTGGATTTTTTTCATGGTGGTGATGGTTGTTCTCCAGGTCTCTGTTCCATAAAGAAGCATCGGCTACAGATGAATATGTATTATACATTTCCGATGTATCTAAACTTACTTGTTTGTAACTAAACATTTAGTAATGTGGAATGAAAAATAAGATTTAGGATTTTGATATTTATCGAAATATCAAAGTGATGACTAAGAGATCTAGTATAGGAATACAAAACAGCCTGGTAGAAGAAGCAATAAGTAAAATAAAACTATCTATTTATGAATCTACAACGAACAGGTCGATGATATAACTTTACAAACAGTAGAATACAAATTCAAATGTTTTTGGCCGGCATAAACCTCAGCTTTTTTTCTTCCTTTAACTACAAAGGCAGCAGCACTTAACATTTGAGACTTCTTTGTGGAAAGACCAATGTTTCTTCTCATTTCTGCCTGTGGTTCCGTCTGGGGCATAGGTCACCAACCAACCTTCTCCAAGCGTCTCATTTCCGGGGCGTGTCTCTCCAACTGCATGTTTCTTATTTGTATCATATTCTTTTTGTTCGCCATAGCACCACATGTGTTCAGCTGACCAGTTCCCCGTTGTCCACAATTTTTTTTCTAGCTCTATAGTCTCACCTAGAGTGAGACGAGTCTATTCTGTATGTCTTTAGTCTAGTTACTAATGTCTTCGTCACTTTCTCTCTCCTATTGTTGTTAACTTACTACTAGGCTATTACAAGAAGTAAGGATCTTGCGGAATAAAGGTGTTCCCTAAGTTTTTGTGTTTTTTTTTAAACAATAGTCTCATGGTCATTATGAAACTCAGTAGTCTAATCTAAATGATGCAAAGTAACTTTATATAGCATTTTACCTACATTGCTTGGACTTCTATTGAATAAGTCAACTATTTGCAAGCTTATAAGTATGTAGCCTAACTTTAATTATGAAGCTCATCAGCAAGATCGTTGTGGGTACCTATTTTAATTAATAAAATACTTTTACAGATTCTATAATACAATAATATAAGATCTGACGTAATACATTTTAACTTCTTCTACTTCCTTTCTTACATTATCGTGTATTCATTTCAGCAATTGGAACATTTCTATTTGAGGAGAGAATAGGTTGCCTAGGAAACCAGCCAACACAAAATGCCCTGTCTTTCATTGAGAATCTGTCCGGTTTCTTTCAAACTCTTCAAATTCTCATGTACAGCATCCCGCTGTATCAAATCTGGCCTTCCAAAACATGGAAGAAGTTTGAGAGCTGTTCGGATAGCATCATGACCTTAGGAGATATGTTTGTGGAGAAAGTAAGAAATGTGTCTTGTCATATGTGTTTTGTCATATGTGTCTTGTCATATACACTAAAACACCTAGTCTTTAAGTCATAGCATTAAAAAAAATAGTATTGAACAGTGTATAGCTCAGTGGAAGAAGTCATTTAAACATCTATATATTTTTCTTGTACATTGTGTGTGTGATTCGCTGCTCGCTGATAACAAAATTATTCTAAATATTTTTTATTTAGAAAATAGCGTCCATGCAAGATAACAAGGATTCTAAATCAGCTTTGCTCAGTCACCTAGTGAGTAACGGTACTCTGTCTCGAAAAGAGATCACTGGCTTGATGACAGAGTTGCTATCAGCTGCTGTTGAAACGGTGAGTCTCTCTAAAAGACATTCATCTAACAACTTTGAATCAGAACACAGAAACAATACTATACTTAGATTGAGCTAACACAGAAACATCTTTGTATTTTGATAACGATTAATGCAATATAGTAACAGCCCTTCTAAACTATACTTAGATTAAACCAGTATAGTAGCAAATCTATGACTAAAAAAAAAACAATTCAGTATAGTAACAAGTGAAGTGCCCATAATACATAAAAAGACTTTGCTTATATTAAGTGAACGGTTCTTGATTATTTTCACATGTCGCACACTGAGCTTGTTCGTGAGAATACACCGTTCAGTCGCTGATGTATCTCTCACTATTGCAAGGCTTATCTCCCCTTATCTTAGTATATTTTCCATACAAAACAAAATTAATTAAAATTAATTCATTAAATAATTGATTGATTTTTCAATTGATTCGTGTGTTTCATCGACAACAAATAATTGTGCAAAGTTTCTACTTGATCTGGAATACGAAGTGATGGAAATAACATGTAAAAGATTTTGACCAGACAGACAAACAGACAAAGTGGCAGTGATTGCGCTGTTCTTCCCTTATATAAGTTTTTTTTAGACACATTTTGCTTGTTATAATTAGATATATAAGTACGCTAGAAATAGTAATTATAATTCAAAACTCATCAAACGGATACACTTTTCGATTCCATACTGCAAAGTTTAAGAATTAATGTAGTTTCCATTTCCAATTAGTCTAGTCCAGGTCTACATATACATGTATAAAAGTTACAACATACATCATAAAAAGGCTGATCTTATATAAAACGTGATTAAGAATATTAGATATGTCCCCTAAAAGCAGTTAGTAGGTTTCAGATTATAAGCATTGAGTTACACTATTATCAGCAGGCTTATAACGATTTTTTTTTTCATTGTAACTTTTGTTTCCAAAACTTTTACATTTTTATTTGGTCTTATTTGGTCTAAACAGACGTCTTCTGCGCTTATTTGGGCGCTGTACAGCCTGGCCAGGAACCCTAAAGCTCAAGCAGACCTCTTCGATGAGATTACCGAAGCCAAATCAAAGAATGGTGGCACTCTGAGTGCAGAGAAACTGGCCAAACTGCCGCTAGTGAAAGCAGTGTTGAAAGAAACTTTACGGCTGTATCCCATTTCGTACACGAGCAGTCGTTACATTCAGGACGATATTCAACTGTGTGGCTACACCATTCCAGCCGGGGTAACTGCCTGTTTTATGTCTACACTGTCACGTGATTTCAAGCTTTTGTAACTTCAAATTTCCTCAAATTCTATTCTAAGATTTTATTTTAGATTTTTACATTCAAGGACGCTCAATGGAACTAAACTGGTGCCAACTAAAAAAAAATGAGCTCTTATTTTATCAATATCTCAATGCGTAGCAGTTGATTTCAGTAGCACCGCTAGTTAGTTGACCATTTTCTTATTAATACGTTGAAGTCTTAGAGTGAAAGTCTGACGCTTTCTGTAGAGTGACATTGTTTTGTGCTACAAAAGGAAACATACGTGCACAAACGTGATTGTATACCTTTTGAAAACGCAGCTTATCAACACTTTATTTCCTACGCCAGGTTCACAAAAAAAGCTTACTCGTTCAGTTTAATTTTAATAGAAAATTTCCAATAGAGCTAGTCTGCAGGTTTACTTGTAGCAAGAGAGAAAGAAAAAAAAAGTATCACCCTAAAGATTTCAAGGGCAATAATCTCAAATGAATTCCCAATGAAGCAGAGGTGGTCGGCTTGAAACTCTCCCAAAAGAAATAGCTTCTGTTAATAAACATTAAACGCACTGTCTTTGCCCTATATTCTGTTGATATAAACATCAAATCAGTGGTGTTGCAATATAAGAGCTACGCTAACTGTTACTTTCATATAATGCCGCTTGGCGTAGTCGTAGGCCTATCAACAATATAAAGTTATGCTAGATAAGTATTCACCTATACACAGTATGAGGGACTGTATCATAGTCTTATTTAGAGTTACGTTTTTTTTCTTTCAAATAAATAGACAACTTACTAGATCTGTGAGAAGTGATTCATTATGAGCACGTACAATTATTCTCTCCGCAGACACATGTTCAAGCCAACTTGTACGGAATGTTCCATAACCCTGATTACTTCCCTGAGCCGGAGAAATTTTTACCAGAGAGATGGCTGAAAGAAAACAAAATGGACGCTACGATCAAATCAGCTTCCCAGCTTGTATGGGGCCATGGGGCTCGCATGTGTTTGGGTAAAATCTATATAGATTTGAGGCTTTAATGAATTAAAGTTCTCTTTAAGTTAATATTGATTGAATACAAAAAAAATCTAACCTACAATTATTTAGATGCATCATATGACAGGTTTAATGTAGGCCTACAAATTGTAATTGGATTTGAGTCATCACATGAAACACTGCACTTTTTCCTACGATCTCATAGACAATATAGACTTGTGGTTCTTGTATGGGTCATACTGTCATAACATTCGCCCGCTATATCATTGTTAAAAAATATTTAATTTTAAACAACTAAATGACAACTTATTACAGTGTAGTTGATTACTTAAAAATATGCGAAACTAAAAAAGTCTCCACCTTTTTCTTGAGTTTGCATCAGAATGAATAAGTGAGAATACATTTTAAAAACGTTCTTCTTATTATTACAGCTTTTATTCAAACAAAAATCTCCCTGTACCATTATCTTATCTTATATAATACAGACGTTACTTCAAAAAAGAAGATGATTACGTCCTACGCGTCATGCATTCAGTCATGCATATTTACTAGTGACTTAAATTCTGCCAAGTCACTGGTTTTCCTAGCTAGCTCATGCAAACCATTCCATGCTCTAATGGCACTAGGGAAGAAAGAGCATTTGTACAGATTTGTCCTAGCATATGGGACGAGGAATGTGCCTTTATCTTTGTGTCTTTCTGAGTATTTTATTAAGTTTTGTTTTTGTATTTGGAGATTATGGTTCAGTGTTTTGTGTATAATTGCTACTTTACTCTTAAGTCTTCTATCCTGAAGGCTTTCTAAATTTAGTGATTTTACTAAAGGTGTTACTCTAGTGAAATGTGAATATTCGTTTGTTATGAATCTCACTGCTCTATTTTGTGTCTGTTCTAGTTTCTTAATGTTTTCTTGAGTTGAGGGGTCCCAAACAGAGGATGCATATTCTATTATTGGCCTAACCAAGGTTAAATAGCATTTAATGATTTCAATGACAAAACGGATTTTTAATGAGATTTTTTTTTCCTAGGTCGACGTTTGGCTGAGCAAGAATTACATATCACTATAGCAAAGGTAAGCTCTTTTATTTAGGACCTACTTTTTAATAGAAAATTGTTTATAATCAAATATCCCTTTTCAAGAATATGATTATTCTAATTTAAGCTACTGAAATTGATCAGTACCGTTAGAAACCACACTATACCAATACCATTTAGGCCTATTTTGTTTCCTCAAGCCAGAGTTTTCTTGGTCGTTCTTTAGCCAAATATTAATGTTTGTGTCGGCGATTATTTAAAATTATAAATAGGATGTGAGATCAATTAAATTGACAGTTACTCTGATGTAAACATAGAATAACTCCAAGATGTAGCTCTATACACATCATACTAATGAAATCCAACAAAGCTTTTTCTCTGTGTGACACGGCTTGATGAAATGTGAACAAATAGTTCATCTTTAGTTCATCTTTACATGTTTGATGTATTGTAAATATAAATCCATAGTGTGAGTACTACTAATCTAGAATAACAAAGTAACGTTGAAAACGTTTTAAAAAAAACAAAAACAATTTCTTCTTAATGAAATCGATAGCAAGAGTGATAGCCTAACTAAAGCATTGCGATGAAATGTAGATTTGAAATTTAAATTTAAATATTTATGACGAAAGACGTGAATGTCTATGAACCGTTTGGGATACATACATGCTCGCATGTTTGGCTAGTATTTATAGTCAAGTAAAAAGTATATATCTTGGTCTGCTTCTGATGAATGCATCATTTTATCTCGTTTTACATTTAGATCATTGAGAACTTCCAGCTAAATTATCATGGCGACGAAGTACAGCCCATCCTAAACACAAC
>JADKLZ010000130.1:28763044-28798971 GCA_021533235.1 Biomphalaria straminea | reverse complement strand
CATTTAGAGATATGAATGAAGGGATGTGTAAAACTAAAAGCAGACCACGGGCTGCAGCACCACTGGGATGGAAGGATGGCAAGCCGGTATGAACTTCTTATTGTCCGACAGTCAGGCTGGGCAGGGCTTTTATTTAACCGAGCAAGGCTCGGCCACCTGATATTTTACATTAAACTAGTAGGCTGTTTTAAAACAGATTTTTTTTTGCTGCGGCCCCTCAGGTCATAGTAAGTTATTTATGCGGCCCATATACCTTAATGAGTTTGACATGCCTGCTATATAGGTTCTACCAGTGGCGTAGCTAGGGTGGGGGAGGAGGAGGGGGGAGAATTTGAAGACCCCCACCCCGGGATTCCATCTGAAGGGGGCCTCAAATGAGTGTCTGAAATTTGTTTTTAAATAAATTAAATATTACGTCACTGCCATGTAATCTTGCTTTTTCACGTTGTTATATAAGTCAGTGACCCTGTTGTATGTATTCCACAAAGATTATTAACTCTTTCCGTGCGGGGTTACTTTCAATTTCAAGGAGTAACTTCCATAGCGCTGACTAGTGGAGTGTTACTCTCAGGAGGTAACTTGGTATATACGTCGGCAGTTTCCTTGTATCTCGACAAAATCATCAAGCTGTTGCAGAAACTTTCTGAATCAACAACGGAAAGAATGGGCACTAGAGGGAATGCAGAGAATCTTCTTCATGCAGAGGAAAATTATGAATTTTTGGCTTATCTGGAATTCTGGTCAAATCTCCTGCACCAAAGCAATATAGTACATAAGAAACTTCAAAAGTCTGGACTGCACATATTGGAAGTTGCTGAAGTTAAAATTAAAATTAAAACCCTTTCATGCGTTCTGCAAAATGATGAGAAACTGACGAATCTGATTACCCAATCCATCGAAAGAGCGAAAGAAGGTAGTGAATGCTATGGATTTCCTGTAATCAAAACAACCAGAAGAAAGAAAAGACTTGATGGGGAGTTCAGTTCTGTTGTAGGACTGTCGATAGAACTGAACTTCAAATGTGTTGCGACAGAAGTGCTGGACAGACTTCATATGGAGTTGAAGGACAGATTCCAAAGTCTGGAAAACCATGTGGACATCTTTTGGGTTTCTTCTTGAACCAAGACATCTTTGGAGTCTATATGGATGGTCAGGTCACACGCTGAAGAGAAACTGTGTTACATTTTCCTGTTTGATGAAATACAGGCGAATCGCTTGCTCAATGATGCCATTGATGCACTTTTCATCAACAAACCAGTGCCACAACGCCAACTGACATATTGAGGAAGCTGGCTTCGTATGGAAATGGAAATGGTGTGTGCTCAACCCTTGCAACATCCATTCGAATACTGTTAACCCAGGCCCCTTCCAAAGCTCAAGTTAATCAAAAACTTTCTTATATTAGGAGCACAATGACGCAAGAAAGGCTTATCATGGCTTTAAGTGTCAGTGGAGTTCCAAATATAGTTGATGTTATTGATGCCTTTGCTGCACAGAAAGCACGACGTGAAGCGATATGAATTGAAATTTGTCACTTGTGCATTTTTCCGCCAATAAACAACGGTATCATCATTAAAAGAGTCTTAATGATTATTTCTTGTTAATGTTACTGATATGCCGTACCAATTTTAATGTAGGGTTATAAATTTATTAAGAACATTATCTCATGTCATGATGTCGAATGTCAAATCCCTAGTTACGCCCCTGTTGGAGGCATATATTGTTAATTGCTCCAAAATCTTGCGAAACTCAGTTTGGGAAACACTAATCTAGAATAATTTCTTTGATTCTTTTTTTTTTTCAACATAGATCTAGACATAGGCCTAAATATATAGACTGGAAAATAGAATTAATTTCTTGTAGCTTGAGAACAGGTACTTATGATTTATGTGCTTTATAAATTTTGGAAAGTCGTATATGATCTTCAGTTTTATGTCTATGGTTTTCAATCAAAGGGATGTAACTAGGAATGAAGGTAATAACCAACGTTACGTGTGAATCTGTTTAGTTGCTATTATAGTTCTTTTAGTAGGCCTATAATATTTAAAATAAAATATAGATCTACTAATACAGACCTACATATAGATCTAGTATAGTTTACATAAAACCATAATTCTGTATTGTGAGTATATGTACATCTAGATTTATTCTAGATCTCGAGTCTGAAAATAATTTAAAGCTTTGCAATGTCAATGACTTGCAAGAATTGTGTGACTGTGTCAGTGTGTGTCAAGTAGCCGGCTTCTGTCTCTGACTCTGTCACTGTCACCCTGGTCCCTCAAGTCCCTGTCAGCCCTGTGTCCGTTTTCAAGTTTTGTTAGTGTCAGTCTTTTAGTAGACTAATAGACTTTCTAGATCAATTTGTTAGATAATTAGTAGTGTTAGTTTAACACTAACAGTAGTACTACTAGAGTACTGCTATGAATGATCCATCCAGATCTAGTTACTAATTACTAATACTATAGACTTAATAGTTACTATCTAGTCTATAGTCTATACTAGTCTATAGTGTCTTAAGAGATTATAACTAGACTGGACTACAGTACTAAATACGACTATGGCTTTGGCGTATGACAGTAACAGTGTTACAGTTTTGAGTTACAGTCTACAGATTCAGTCTATCATTTTATAATATCTACCGCCTAGCCCTAGATAATATTTTATGAAATATTACCAATGTTCCTTCAGTGGCTTCAGTCACTTCATATTCTCATGATTTTGAAAATAATTAGATAATATAGACAGTCTAGATTAGAATAGATCTTAGAGTTACTAGACTAGACTACTAGAGTAGAGGCTAGCCCAAACCTCCCTCAACTCCTCAACCCTGCAGCTCTCATAGTCTCAGGACAGCACCTTGGATGGTGTATGGCAGAGAGTGTGCAGGGTCCGAAGCCACCATCAGGAACATTCATGGAGACCACCTATATTCTATATGTATATATATATATGAATATATGTGACCTAACCATCAAATGATATTCCAGAGCACATACCGCATGACAAGGCAGCTAGCTATCCTTTGTTTGCATATAATATATATAGATATATTTTATGATCAATTTAAATTTAGCAATACATGATATTAATGATAAGATGATCTAAATCTAAATTTATAGTCTAATATTATACTTATAAATGATCTATTTAAATTATCATAGTGTGCATATTCTGTAGATTTAGCAGCTTGTGCTAGATTTTATATAATACATAGTCTATAGATTAGATCTAGATGCCCAGTGTATAAATATATTATATCTAAATTGAACATTAACAAACAAAACAAAATTAAAACATATTCATGATTCTATCATCAAATTGATGGTGTTCCTCTTCATGCTCTTTATCACCATGCTGCTTGGAAATTCTTTGTAATGTTTGTTAATTGGAACAAAAGATATACAAGAAAAGCTTATGTGAATTAGTACACACAACAAAAACACAAGTTTACACAGTCTCCTGCCTGTGAGCACATCAATAAAATCTAGATCTATTACTCTAGCTAGAATCTAATAATATATTTCATATTATTTAGTATTTTAGATCTATTATTTCTAGATAGATCTATTTATATATATGTAATATAGGCCTATCACTCAGAATGAAAGTAATGTCTGAGAGTGTTCTGATAATAGTTTGTCATAATTTGGCTTAAATTTGGATGTAGTTATTTTTGAGAATGAACTGAGGTTTTTATCCATCAATCTAATAATTCATTTCTGACACAGCTTTTCTAAGCTTCATAAATGAAGAAAAGCTGCTGTCAGAAAATATCTAGATCAATATGAGAATGCATACATTGCATACATTCTCTGAGCATTTCTTTTCCAAGATCTTTGGTATTTTGTTTTCTTTTAAATTGTTATATAAATTAGTCATGGGTGTATAAAGATTGTTATTAAGTTTAGAAGTGGAATGTCAGGATGTAGATGTATTAAAATCAACATTTTTATATTCCTAATAAATGAGTACATTAGTCTTAAAAATTTATAAAATAGTAAAAGTTTCCATTACCACTGACCCAAAAAAAAACAATAAGGTTTTGAATCAAAATACATTTTGAATTTGACACTTAATAGCTGAAATGTCTTTAAAAATGAACTTCCACAGGAAAATAAAGAAACTATAAACACCATCTCTTCAGTCAATTGCTTGAATAAAATATAATGTATACCAAAATTTTGTTTATAAATAGCTCTTCTGCTAATTTCAAATTTCCTACGTCACCAGTAATGAATCCTAAAAATTAAAATTAACTGTTTCAACTGGTTATAAAACTTGAATTTTTATATTGTGAGTGGAGTGGTTATTTTATTTTTATTATTATTACATATTGTCATGGTCAAATATGATCTTGGTATAACTTTCGTTGAAGTGCCTTGTCTATGCTGTATTACTTGAAACAAGACCATACAGACTGTGTGCCGGGGATTGTATTTTGAATATAATAATATTGAACAATGACGATCTAGGATTCAACTGAGTAAATGCCTTGATGAAACAATACAGGAACCTTTATTTGAACTCAACATAAGTACAGCTATGTACAAATAAAATAATAAAACTTCTGAGTCCACAAAGACATACTTTTTCTTAAATAAACATATCAGATCTAACAATGCGACTCATCTAGACACTAATCTAAGCCCGGACTGATTTGGGCGCCTTTGTAAACGCGCCTCCTTTCAAAATGTCTTTTTATTCAAACTAACCAATAGATTTGAATTACAGGAGTCTCCAGACAAGCTATAAATATATCCCGGGTTAAACCTGTATAGTAAAAAACCCAGATTCTAGGTTTTGATAAGTGGCCTTACTAAATAATGAAATACATAAATAAACCTAGAATTGCATATGTGACAAATATAAAAGCTTTCTGTGGTTAGAGTTGGCCTGTGGTCTGTAGTTTGCCCATCTAGATATAAAACTGACTAACAAAAGAAATGTTATTGTGTGTGTATTTTGGGAGTGATTTTAGTTTAGTTCTAAGAAAACATTTCTATTAGATAAAGAAACACACAAAGTAAGTAATTTGCCTTAAAAAAAGCAAAATCTATGGACAGGGGGTCCAAAAAAAATATGTGTTTGCAGAAAGGGATAAATAAATAAAGAGCAAAGCAGTTATATTTAGCCTTCAAGGGACAAAATTGATGTACGATGTGTGGTAGCTATATGGAGGCGGTAAAGCAAATTTCTTTTCTTTAGATCTACAATTGTTGTGCCAAAGAAGAGTGTGTTTAGTAGTATTTTAGTTGGTTGTTGATGCAACAGAGATTTGAATATTATTTCTATAAATTGAAGCAAAAGGTCATAAAATTCTAAAAGAAAGACTAGTTACTCGATTGTTCAATTTTTTTAAAAATCATTTACTATTATATATAGATTTCATAGTGTTAAAAATGATTAAGAAAAAATTTGAATACACTATAAAAATGAAAATTCGCTAACCCTTATTCTAGACTAATAGACATTTTCTGGGCCATAGTCGTATCATATCTTTGTTGAACAGTTTTATTAGTTTTATGTTCTTATTAAATGTTATCTAAATTACTTGGTTGAGTATTTGAATAGTAAACCAAATAAATAAGACACTATTACAAGTCTACTAATACTCAGTTCCCAGCTCCTGGTAGTTTGTTTATTATTACAGTACCTTTGATAATAAATGAGGCACAGTGGTTGAATAGTAAAGTGCTTTCAAATTTTAGGGTCCCAGGTTTTATTTGAGGCACCTCCAAACCCCACCCAGATCTATTGGGTACCTGACATTAGTTGGGGAAAAGTAAAGCGGTAGGTCGTTATGCTGGCCACATAACACCTTCATTAACCATGAAACTGATGACCTTTACAACATTTGCCCCATAGATTGCATGGTCTGAAAGGGGGAACTTTAATTACTTTTTACTATAGCGTAAATGTTTTATGCATAAAGCAATTTAATATTCTTGTTTAGTTTTCTAAGTTTGAGCTTTTGAAATACTAATATACTACAATAGATACATTCTAACATTGCTATGGTTACTTATGGTTTCACTAATTCATATAAACTTTGTTTAAAAAAATGCAAGATTTGAATTTTTTTTTTTTTATATATTTAGGTATCATCAGGATCTTTGTATGTCTGTGTATGTTTTGTTTTACAAAGTAAACAAAATTAAAAATGCTGATGTTTACATCAAGAGGCTGTTATCAATGTTATCATCAATGCCTAAATAGATTTGGTCACTTACAGACACTTAAAGTTGCATTACACTTGAGCTCTTCAAGACCCTTATGCTTTAAGTTTGTTGTAAGCAGTCGGAATGTTAGTTTATATAATATAAATCACAGAGTTTGGGTGTCAGCAAAACCATGTTCTTGGCTAGATAAATGTCCCTGTCACAGTAGCTCAGTCAAGCCTCACCAACTGCAACTAGGACAGTGTTACAGGAATAACTTGTGTATTTTCAGACAGTATTCCATTCTTTCTTTCATCCCGGTTGTTCCTAAAGTTTGGAAAAGATCTATTAGCAATATGGCAGCTGAAGGAATAAGACTTAGCTGGCATGTGAAAAAGGAGCAGATTGATACTGATTCAGAGCAGCTAATGGAGCGTCTAAAACAAGTGTATGATTCCATGGGAGCACTTACTGAGGACCAAGTGACTTATGATAATGTAGTAAAGGTAGTTATAATTTCAATTTTTTTATTATACCTATTTAGCATATTGCTTAAGCCATCATACAATCTTAGTATCAAGAAGGAAACAGAATATATTTTAAGTGTGAAGTATCCTCAGGTGGTGGGTTTTCAATTTACTATTTTTACTTTTGATAGGGAGATGGAAGGGGGGGGGGAGCGAAAGGAGAGGTCTTATTCTGGAAAATGAAGTTGTAACAATAAAGTTGTAAAACATTGTCTTTTTTTTCCTGTAAATATTTTTATCTTGTCTTCTTAAAGTATTTCACTGAAAGATAGTCTCATTCCCCATGGTAAAAGGCATCATCATAACTGTCTGTTGTTAGAACAAAAATATTTCCACCAATTATTGACAGTTATTTGAAAAGATAAGAAAAAAAAATGTAAAGTAAAAGAAGCTGAAAAGTATCTTTCAAGTGTTTAACATAACTTAGTTGTTTGTTGAACAGAACACCCGTTTCCACTCATAAATCATTGCACATTCATAGTCCTTGGAGAAACAAAAATTTGGTTCTTTTGAGTCATACTGTATACTTTCGTATTTAATGTATTATGGTGTTGTTTTTTCATTAGTTAATTATTTATAGATGTTTCAATTGATTCTAATATAAATTGTTTCAAGGCATCTGCAGATAGTGATTGTTGGTATGCTGTAGAAAGGAACAATATAGATTTCCTCCAGCATGTTTCACCTGATAAAGATCTTAGAGATGCAAGTGTTGCTGCAGACAAGAGAATGTCCGATTTCGATGTTGAATTAAGGTTTGATTTATTTTCAGAGCTAGTTTTACAAAACTTATATCAACTCTGTCTGTTTTTCTGATAAAAAGTTTGTTATGTTATTTTTCTGAAACCCAATCTTGGATCAAGTTGAAATTTGCACAATTATTTCTTTTACCCGACAACACAAGAAAAAAAGAAACAAAAAAAAACTAGTTTATTAGCTATAGTTAATTACTTAAATTTTGTTTGGTATCTTGAATAAGGAAAAGAAATTGTACTTGACTGAAGATGGAATAACCTGAAGTAGTCCCCTTTATAGGTCACAGTAATTTTTAAACAAACAATAGAAAATTATATAATCTTCTTTTTTCATATTCACCTCACTAGCAGAGTGGTTAGCAAGTCGGCTTGAGTAGGCGTGAGCCATAAGTTTGAATTCAGGTCATTTCGCTTTGTTTTTATAAATGCTTTTAAAAGTGATCACAGTAAAATTCATCCTTTCTTTCTCTCTCCCCCCCCCCCCCCCATTCCCTAACTGGTCCAGATAAGTGATAGGATAATAGTGTATTGAGGAAACTAAAAGCATGAAATAGCACTGCTAAACAAAAACAATTGGTACAAATGTTTCTAGTCTTTTTTTATTGTTGTTGGGTTATGATTACACTTCATGTAAGCTTTGTTTTTGTTGTTTGTTTTTTTTAAAGTATTTTTTAGGTTTTTTTTTTTGTTTTTACATTCAAAAAGATAAAATTAAATTAAATTATGCTTTTTACTAAAAACCAAAGTTTTTTTCTTTTTTACTTTAAGGATTAATTAAAGAATTTTAAAAATTAAATCTCTGTTCTTGTTTTATAATAGTATGCGGCAAGATGTTTTTGAATCTTTTGTTGCTCTGGAGAAAAAAGAGGAGTTCAAAACATTTAAGCCTGAGGCCAGGAGATTTGTAGAGCGAATTATAAAAAATGGAAAAAGAAATGGTTAGCAAATTTAAATTTATCTTTATTTCACTTATGTTCATTAACTTCCATCCACCTTTACAAAATTGCAGCTATAATGTCTTATTAAATTATTACCAGGGCTGCATCTTGACAAGAGCATTCAAGAGAAAATCAAAGCAATCAAAAAACGTATGAGTGATCTGTCAATTGATTTCAGTAAAAATTTGAATGAAGAAAACACAGTGCTTGAGTTTACTGAAGAAGAACTAGGTAAAAATTGTTTTCTCTGTTAAACATTCTTGAGTTAAATTGAGATTGTAATACAAGAACTAAGCAGTTATATCTGTGCATTAAATTGACTTGTATTGCTGTTTAAATAGTGAATATATAAATATTTTGTTGTTTGCAGCTGGTTTACCTGACGATTTTCTCAAGAGCTTAGAAAAGGTGAGAGTTTTTAAAAACAAAAATTATTTTTATTTGTGTTTAAAAATGTGTGCCAGCACACATTGTGTATTTATTTATTTGTATCAAAAACATAAATGTTAAAGTGATAAAACAAAACTTATATCTGGGTTTTCTATGTTTTTCATGCAGTGTGAGAATGGTAAACTGAAAGTCTCCTTGAAGTATCCACACTACTTTCCATGTGTAAAAAAAGCTAGAAATCCAGAAACAAGAAGAACAATGGAGACTGCTTTCAATTCTAGGTAATCAAGCATTTTGAAAGATAAAACAATCTATTAACATACTTGTGATGAATGTATTTGAAAATCTGATATTTTTCTTTCCCAGGTGTTTAAAAGAAAATACACCTATCTTAGAAGAGCTAATAAAACTTAGAAATGAGGTTGGTATTTTACAATTTTTTTGTTAGAAACCAAAGTTTTAAAAAGTATTTTAACATTAAATTTGATTAGAAGGGAATCAAAACTTGCTATTAAGTCTTTTTGTCACAAATGTAGCATATTATATCAAAATGCTATAAAAAAATTTGATAGCATCATGTAAACATAAGAAAATAGTTTTCTGATCATTTGTTTCCTGTAAACTAGATACAAATATTTACATTATTCTTTTTGATTGTTTTTATAATATTACTTAATGGTAATTCTTGATAGACATTATTAACTTAGGTAATAGTATTGTTTAATTGATGTAGCAAATAGATGCAGATGCATAAAAAGTAAATTCCTTTTTTTCTTTATGTTTTTTTTTTACCAGAAAGCCAATTTGTTAGGTTACAAAACACATGCTCAATTTATTTTGGAGATGCGAATGGCCAAAACCCCAGAAAATGTCCAAGAATTCCTGACTTCACTTGCTGAAAAACTGAAGCCTTTAAAAGAAGAGGAGATTAAACTCTTTCTTTCTTACAAAAAGGAAGAGGTATGTACAAAAAAACACTGTTAGTCTCTTTCAAATAACTTACATATTCTAATGTTTTTGATTATATTTTATTTAACAACATCAAATAAAAAAAAAAGTTAATACCAGTATCTAGTGTTTCACACATAAATGACCTTTTAACCCCATCACTTAAACATACCGCTATCCATTGGCATTCCTTCCTAGAAATATATAAAATTTCTTGACAAAGAAAAAAATGTCCTTCAATAAAAAAAAAGATGAAACAAAATAGTAACTCCGAATTTACTCACTAATATATTCATATACCATTCCATAGACCAGGTTTTAACAATATCCCCATTGATCTTAAACTTGATTAACATTTTTAATGTTTTCTAGTGTGAGAAATTTGGGTTTAATTTTGATGGACAAATCAACAATTGGGACCTAAGGTACTACATGACTATGGCAGAAGAAAAAAAATACACTGTTGATCAACAGAAACTGAAAGAATATTTTTCAATGTCTGTTGTAACAAAGGGACTTTTGGAAATTTATCAGGTTGGTACAGATGAATTCAGAAATTATTTGATAATACTAAGATATTTTATGTTTAGAAACATTTGTTTTAAATAACATAGTTTAATTTAGAAATTATTTGATAAAACTTAGACATGTGTTTAGAAACATCTATGTTATAGATAGCATCATGTAATATTTACTTATCAAATCTTAAGCAGTTTTTTGTATTCTCAGGAATTGCTTGGATTGACATTCACCCAGATAGAAACCACTGATGTCTGGCATGAAGATGTCACATTGGTAATGGTGTACATTTTAAAATTTTGTTTTAATTTTTTTTAAATTATTTATCTTTATGCTTATCTTTAGTATGTCACCTTTTCTTGTTAAAACAAATGAAAAGGGAAACTTGAAATCATCACGTGTGAAGGTTGTAAAGTACCCTGTTCAGACCTTGCCATCAATAGGGCTGACGATTTAAAAGTCATCTCTTTTTATGCCAAATGGCTAACGATAGTGTCTTGTTGCCAGCACACCACCATATGCCCTTACTTTTCTCAACTAATGTCTGGTACCCAGCCCCATATGTAAAGAATAATGTTACTCTATTGCTCAATTGTTACTCATTGGTTTATCCAGCTAGGTCATGCACATATTTGTATTCACTTAGCTGTCAATGTTAGCTTGTTGATCCCAGATTAAGATTTAGGGTAGACTGAGAAATGTTACAAACAGTGCCATTAAAAGCAATGCAATTAGTTAGCTCCCTTCTCTGTTTTGGATACAGATAGTAAGGAATCGTTTTTCTAAACACTGTTTAAATTTTTATTTCTCCATTGATCTGAGGTTTGCCTTTTTCAGCCACTGGCCTGCTTTCTAATGATTTCTTATTGATGTTCAATAAACATTTAGCTTTATATATTTTACAAAAGTCCTGTGCTCACTATTATTCCAATAAATGCACTTCAACTGATTTACATAAAACTTGTATGAATGTACACAACTATAAATATCCTTTTTTTTAATCACTAACAATAGTTCAGTGTTGTGGATAAAGTCACTAGTGAACTGTTGGGTTATTTCTACCTGGACCTACACCCAAGAGAAGGCAAATATGGCCATGCAGCATGCTTTGGATTACAGGTCAGTCTTGTAGGCTAGAACAAAAATATTTCTATAGATTATCTGAATAGGAACAAATAGAATAAGACTTATCATTAGAAGAAAAGTTGAACTGTGATGATTCTATTTCAGCCTGGTTGTATAGGACCTGATGGTAAACGGCAAGTTGCTGTGGCAGCAATGGTTGCTAACTTCACTAAGCCTACAGCAGATCAACCTTCACTTTTGACTCATGATGAGGTAAAAACAACTTTCTATTGCTCTAGAGTTTGAAATGATTACATAAAAAGCTCCTGTGTATATTATATTATATTATAAAGGTCTTGATAAAGGTGAAATCAACAAATCTTTTTAAGAAATTCATTATGAAGTAATTGTTAGAATTTATCTTATGTCTGCTAATATATATATAACAAATATACATTTACTTCAGGCTGAGTGAATGGATTTCAATGAATCTATTAGTTGTGTTTTTCTTATTTGGTATTTGTTCAATGAACAACTATAAAGTCAATACTAATTAAATTAATTTTTTGTTACAGGTAGAAACATATTTCCATGAATTTGGTCATGTTATGCATCAGATATGTGCTCAAGCAGACTTTGCTCTCTTCAGGTTAGATGATGGTCTTTTTTACTTTCTCATAATTATGTTCTTTTACATAAGCAGAATAATTGGTTTGTCCTTTAAGATTTTTCTTACCATAAATCCTTGTAGACTCACATATTTTCTCCATCAGTTTCATTTTTTTTCTAGAAATTTTAGGTTAACATGAACTGAATTTTAAATCTTGTTTTAAATAAATGTTTATACATGTACATATAAATATGAATATTTAGTTTTTAAAAACAAAAGTATGAGTTCATAAGACCATAAATAGCTGTAGCACCAAATAATGGCTTTCATATTGACATTAACAAATGGTTATACATACAAAACTCAGCATTTAAAGTTTGAGTGAGATTGATACATTGTTGCAATATTTTGTTACTTGTAAGTGTAATGCACTATTGTAAAACACATTTTGACTAATTTCCTTCAGGATATTATGAATAAATATTTACATTTTTCTTTTTTTTTTTCTCATTATACCTCAAGAAACGTGTTCCAATTCTGTTTTCAGTGGAACTCATGTAGAGAGAGACTTTGTTGAAGCTCCTTCTCAAATGCTGGAGAACTGGGTCTGGGAGAAAGAGCCCCTGACTCGAATGTCAGCTCACTACAAAGATAATTCACCTATCCCTGATGACCTCTTGGAAAAACTGACACTCAGCCGTCAAGCCAATGCTGGAGTCTTTAATTTGAGGCAGATCACACTTGGTACTTTTGACCAAAGGATACACACACGAGCTGAGGTAGGTCAAGGCTGACTTTGAACTTATTCAATGAAATGGAAATCACTTTCTAGTGAGAAAATCTATTGGGTATATTCTATTATACTGTAATTAATGTAGTGTTTATTAAAAAATGTGTCACTTATATATTATCGTATACTAATTTCCAAACTTGATGTGTATTCATAGCTAATGTTTCATAAGAAAAAGAGTCATCTTTAGGACACGTGGAAGAGTGTCCCTAAAACATGAGAGTTACAATCTATTCACCACAAAATCTTAGGTGCTTATTAGACATTGTTACAGTAATTCATAAAACACAAAACATTTTGTTATAACATTTTTTCACTCTAGTACATGAAGTATACCCCTCCCCTCAACCCCACTAAAAAAAAAAAGTTTCAATTTTTGTGACTATTTCATGAAATATGGGTGGCTGCTGGCTGCCTGGTCATGTGGTATGTGCTGTGGACTCAGGTTCGAACTCTAACAAAGCAATCTATAGCCAACCTGTGGGAGGTTTGGGCTAGGATGTAATCTTCAATTCTGAAAGAACATCTGAAACACATAGAACATAAACAAACAATGAAAGGTCAAATTCTTACCTAAGACTATGACATTGACATGCTTCCCCCACACCCATAAACTAAAGGCAAGGTTTGCAAAATGGATTTTCCTTTGGTCTCAAACGGCTCTTGTTAGAGACCTGCTTTCATTAGTGTTAATTGAGTTCATAAAACAGTCTTCATCAAGATTTGAATTTCAGAGGCTTTCGAAAACAGAGACTTTAATCACTCAATTAGTCCTCCCTTAACAAAAAGGATGTGCGTGTGAGAGGCTTTAACCACTTGGCTACCTATCAAGAAGGCTCGAGCTTGAAAACAGACTTTAGTTTGCTGAGTTCCTAAAAGCAGCAAGGTACCCTTCTCCCAGATAAAGATAGGATAGGATCATAGCCCATGCTAAAAGCATGTTTGGTGCCCTATACATAACATTCAAAACAAAAAAAAAGCCATTTGGTTATATGTTTATATATAGTAGAGGAAAGGAAAGTTTCAGACTTTGCGATTTATAGAACAGATGATGTAATGGTCATCTGTTTCTGTTGCCCATGATCGAGATAATTATGTGGTTAGCACAATGACCAACCACCTTTACTTTTCTCCCACTAATGTCAGGTACACATTAGAGCTGGGTGGACTCAGAGGCACCCAAAGATCCTGAAATAAAAAATCCCAGTTTTCACCTCAACTCAAACCCAGGAACCCCAGTTCAGAAGTCAAGCCCTTTACTGCCCAGCCACCTGTTTATATTAAGTTGACCCCAATTTAGGTTTACAATTGACTTTAGTTAATCTAGATATGATGTATTTGAAAAACATTAATTACCATTATTGTAGGCCCTACTTAATATCTTAAGTGGATTACTAATTGGTTTCAATCTGCAGGCTGACACTGCTAAAATCTATGCCGAAGTTTGTGAAGAGTATCTGGGGATCCAAGCAACACCTGGAACCAACATGGCTGCAACCTTTGGTCACCTAGGGGGTGGATATGATGCTCAATATTATGGATACTTGGTAAAAGTTTAAGGTTTTAATAAAACTATTTTGGTTTTAAATTGTCTTCAATGTTTGTTGCATTCTATATTAAAATTGTTAAGATTATCTTAGATTGCTAAGTGATAGTATGTTCCTTCAAAAGTGCTAATTATGTTATTGTGTTAATATAGTGCTTAGTTTTAAGTAATTTAAAGTGATCTAGCAATCAGCTAATTATTAATGCATTTGTGAAAGAAAGTTTTTTTTGAGTTTTTATTATTAAAAAGAAGAAATAGTGTGCCTTGTTTCTATTTTTACTAGTTTTACATTAGAAAATTATGCTTTCAACTTTTCTGCATCATTGCCTATATACGTTCTTATGATCTGCCATTAAGTGTTTATTACATTTTCTTTTGCTTCAAAACTAAGAACAGCCAGACTTTAAACCAGTCGCGTTAGTTTTCTTTTAGGATTGTAATTTGGGTTCAATATGATGTTATTTATTAAAAAAATATTTTTAAAATGAATAATCTATTTAAACCAGTTGCATTAGTTTTCTTTTAGGATTGTAATTTGGCTTCAATATGATGTTATTTATATAAAAAAAAAAATTTTCAATGATTAATGTATTTTGTTGACACAAAACAAATCAAAAAATTGATTTAGATATTATATTAGACTTGTGTAAGCTATACAGGCTATTTGTTGTTTGAAAGTGAAAGATCTATAACAGACTATTATTAGTACTTTTGTATTTTTGTTGTATGAGATACTTTATAACATAGGAATATGTCTTTTGTAGGTAACTAAGACTGGATTAGCTAACATGACTGATTGGAAAGATTCTTTTTTAGAAGTAGATATTGAAGGTGGGAGAAAAACAAAAAACAAAGAAATGAAGGGGTCAAAAAACAATTGTGTCCGATGTTATTGTCATGCTTTGTTTTTCAACTTCATTTCCTAAATTCTGTATTTCAGTGGAGTGAAGTATTTTGTATGGACATGTTCATGTCTCGTTTTAAAAAAGAAGGTATCATGAGTTCTAAAGTAGGAGCTGAGTACAGAAGGTATATTCTTCAGCCAGGAGGTTCCATTGTAAGTTTGAATTATTTTCTTATCAATAGGGAAAAGAACAGGCTTTGAGATAAGTGTGGCCAGTTCTATTTCCTATGGTAGTTTTAAAAGAAACTGTAAATATTAAGTCAAAAAGTTATTCTTTGTTTTTAATTAGTCCTATCCCATGTCATGTTCACCTTGCCTCTAAATGTTTCTGTGTCTACCTCTAGGATGCTGCAGACATGTTAAGAAACTTCCTTGGCAGAGAGCCTAAACAAGATGCCTTTTTGGAAAGTAAAGGTCTTCTAAGTGCATGAAGAGTCTTATGTTTTAGCATTGTTCAAAGGTGTTGGGGGCAATTTTAGGGAGTAAAGCTTCAATAACAAAATCCATTTCCAATTGTTATTATTTTAATTTCTCAAATTCTTTTAGTGCTGAAAAGAAAGTAATCTTCATTTAAAATAATGTTTAAAAAAGTAACTTTTGTGTGTGTGTGATTCTCTTTTAAAAATATAATAAAATATGTTTGGCCTATTCAAAAAGAAATTGTATATATTATTTCATCAGGCAGCACAGAACATTCATTATTGTAATTGACATGCACTAGTTTGAATTGAATTATGATTGATATGAATGAAAACAGTGAGGACTTGTATACTCAGGTTAATTTATTTTAATTTTATATGCTTAGGATTTCACATATTTAAGTATCTTTTATTTTGAATAAAATGTAAAAAAAAAAGTGTATTTTTTTTGTTTTCATTATTTATTTCTAGCTTTAGTTTAGTAAATGAAATTTAAATGACAGGAATTTTCATTTCTGTTTTGTTTGAAAATACACTTTTGAAATTCTAAGACTAATCATCAAGAAAAAAATCCATTTATCATAAAGAGTAAAAAATATTTATTTTATACACTGAAAATGATCTGTCTTGAATGATAACAAAAACACTTGCGAGCAATCAGGACTCCTCTGTATGGAATGTGTCAGCTAACTTTCTTTGAATTTGTTTAGCTTCTTCTATTTGTTCATTTGTACAGTAGTCCTGAAAAGTAAATAAAAAATTATATACTTCTTAGGCTCTATTCATTCATGCTTGCAACACAGACATACAGCATAATGCATAGATGTATCATAACCCCTCAATGTTCTAGATATATTCAATAATCATTTATGAAGTCATTGCTATGTTTAAGATAATGAACTGGTATAATAGTGGCCAGCAAATAATATTTTGTCCAACAAAGCAACAGTAAAACAAATTCAACACTAATACACTGTTATTAACATAACACAGCAATCAACAAATTGCAGCTTAAAACCAGTTGTTAAAAAAAAGGACAATGCATGAGCTATCAAGCACTAAGGTACATAATGAAAGATAAGGAATGACATCAAAATATTCTAAATGACAATGAAACAAACTGGTTCTAATACTAAATGACAATGAAACAAACTGGTTCTAATACTAAATGACAATGAAACAAAAGGGTTCAGAATCTAAATGACAATGAAACAAAAGGGTTCAGATACTAAATGACAATGAAACAAAAGTGTTCAGATACTAAATGACAATGAAACAAAATTGTTATAAAAATCTCTATTCTAGTCCTGATTGAGACAGTGACAAATTTATCCTATCTCGATGCATAATGCTTTGTAATCATTTGGTATAATGCTTTAATTTAAAAGTTGTGGGAACTTAAAAAGTTGCAGGAATGTGGCTCATAATATAATTTTGACAGACATGGTAGTTGTTCAATTCAATATGCAATCTTTTACGTTTAATAATGACTAAAATAGAATCAATACTTCCCAAAACATGACACTCTAATAAATTATAAATCTTTTAATTCTATCTTCAATTTCTCCCTTCCATACCTCCCTTTATATCTTTCTCTGTCTCTCTCACCATGCTCTTTAAATCTTTTTTTTATCAGCACCTAAACAACTATTTTACATTCCTTCCAGAAACTAGCCTCTTCCTTGTCTCCCAAATTTCAAACTTAATATTACTTTGTAATATGTTATCACTATGCTACTAGTTTTACTAGTTTTGCAGTTATAGTAGTGCAATGTTTTTTGCTCTAGTATTAAGCAAAGAAATTTCTTCTTGATATTTCTAAGTTACATTTTCCAGCTGACTCAGTACAATATTATGAATTGAAATTTTGGAATGAAGAAGTAAATTTAATCAAAATATATCATTCATGTAAAGCATGATCATGATCTCTTTTGTAAACCTGCCTTGGGGGTGAGGGTTGTTAGAAGATCTCCATGCTGCTATTAGGTGCTCAGCAAACATAGGATTCAAACTTGTGCCACCTTAATAGGTAGTAAAGTAAGTTCTCCTTTCAGACCATGCGCTCTATAGGGTATATGACATAAAGGTCATCTGTTCTGTGGTGTATGGTTAAGGAGGATGTTTTGTGGCCAACACAGTAATCAACCGCCTTTTCTTTTCCCCAATGAATGTCAGGTACCCATTAGAGCTGGGTGGAATCAAAGGCATCCTAAAGATCCTGATATGAAAAATCCCAGGATTCAAACCTGGAGCACAAGTTCACAAGCCAAGCACTTTACCACTCATATACCGCGCCTGCAACCTCGATAGATAATCACTTGTTTTTCGCTACACAGCCACACATACCAAACTTTTTTTTCTGTAAGTCTTTCTATCCCATCACATTTATTCACAATATTAGAGCTTATTATTTCCACTCAACTATTGTGTAGGGTGGTAGAACTAAATAGGTAAGTAAAGTAAACAAACAAAAAAATTAAACTGTATCTGGAACAAAAACCTTGTATGAAGTGTACAAATCTTATACCTGAAGAAAAACTTGAGCTAAATTTGCCAACTGTTTGTTACTGCAGAGTGAAAATCTCAGCATACATTCTACTACTGGCAGTGATGTAATATCTGTGAGAAGTGAACACATTTTTTTGTATTTATTAACAAAACCTTCCTCCCTTAAATGTATATTAATTTGATAAAATCAATGTAATGACGTGGCAGAATATGGTATTGCATATAAAGGCAAATGTTTACAGACAGTTTTAATCTTGGACATCTAATAACAGTTATTTACCTTGTTTAGACTGTGGTGTGATAAGAAACATAAGGGTTGTAATTGCTGACATCACAGTATTTTCTAATGGCCTGTCATGATATAATCTTATTTTAGCATCATATTATTTATATATTTTATAGTATTTTGGTTAATTACAATTTGAAACAAATATATTTTTAATAAAACGTACACATCTTATTGAGTGCAGTTTGTGTTCTATTTAGCTTCTCTCACCGTGATAAACACTTAATAACTAAACGGACTCCATCTGAATCAAGAATGTGCTGCTTTAATTCTTTATCTGATATTGAAACAAATACAAAAGAACAAATCATTATGATTAACCAATATAAGACTGAGGTAATAAATATCTTTGATGCTCAACATAAAAGAAGATATTTTACTACAACTACCAGTACTTTAGTATAGAGTTCAAATATTCTACATTGCTAAATGTGAATGAAATCACATTTCAAGAATATTTCAAAGCAACTGTATTATTTGGTGAGTTTTAATTATTTGTAAGAGATGAATGTATCATGTTTGAATGTTACTGAAACAAAAACAAACATTAAACTATACATTATAATGTAAAAAAAAGGGAATGTTAAAAAATTACCTAAACAACAGTTACATAAACCTCCAATACTGAACTCAATAAGTTTTTCATTGTTTTCTTCAAGACAGTCTAGACAAAAATAATTTAAAAAAAAAAAGATTCTAAGTGTCATTTTAAATATCAAATAATGTATGTTTAACCTTTTAATACTTATGGGGCCACTTTTTTTTATTCTTTGACCTATCTCTTATTCTGTTGAAACATTGTTCACCACACATGATCTGTAAACCATTTTATCCATTCCTCTCTTCCAGTCTGTCTCTTTTTCTTTTTCCTGTTACTGTTCCCTGATAAAAGGTCTTAGCAGACCCTGAGGACCTTGTGATATGGACATAAAGTTTTAATTTGCAATTTTGTACAGTGGTCAGCAGGTCTTTGTGGGGCCCAATAGCTTATTCCTAAAACTTTAGAATGAGAGCTTTGCTTAATGATGTGTTGACAATCATCCTTTAAACAAAAAAATCCATGATTTTTTTTAAATTTCATGCACCACAAGTCATGTAATGTAACAACTAAAACTCAAAATAAAATGAACACCTATCACATATTTTCAAGTAACACTGCCTATTTTAAAAAAATAACATAGATGATTTCTTTCTTAGATTATGATCTAAAAATGATATAAAAAGTAGAAAAAAAAATTATGAAAAAAGATCCTGAAGAAATGAAAAATGCTAGTTAATATACCATCTTACCTAAAAATAAATCTACTATGTTCAACTTTTTGAAAAATTCATAATTTATTGGATCATATGCAAAGTTGGCCAAATTAGCTAGCACTTGTTCCTTGGATTCTGAAAAAAAGAAAAGATTTCTATTTTATGCTTGACAATGATGACAATAGCCATCTTAGTCAGTCTTTTTTTTTTTTTTTTTCTCTCAAGGTCCAGTGGTAATGCCATTTTTATTTTTTTTTGTAAGAGATTTGTATTTTCTCTTTGATAGTTATAACAACAGAGTGCATATTGTCTGGTATGAGAGAGGGAGGATGACTCCAAACCATGTCTCTTGGCCAGCCTTTGTTTCTCACTAGGCACACAGACAAAGCTATCAAGCTAACGCACCAGAAGTCTTGCCCCCAATTAAAATTCACTGCTAGAAATCAATTAATGGCTACATGTTTAAGGATTGACCACAGACTTGTAATAGCTAATGGAAACAAGGTGGGTAGTACCCTGAAAATATCAAATGTTTTATTCAAATTATCATAAAATGGTTACAAGTTTTTTTGTTTGTATAATGTTTTACATGCTGTCGATGCTCCTACAGAATTGAAGATTATCTACATCCTTACCCAGACCTCCTGCAGGATGACGGGGATGGCAGCGGACAGGGTATAAGCACAGGACCATAAAAAAAAATGAATGACAGTCCAGCACACTAACTGCACGACGAGATAGCCATCCATAAGTGACTTTGAATAAATAGTTGTTTTTTTTTTTAGTTTTTTTTAGTAAGGACATACAAGAAAAGAAATAAAAATAAAGAAACAATAAGGAGACTTTAAATAAAGCAGTTCAAATTATGTGGATTTCACTATAGTTAATGCAATTGTATAATTGTAAAACATATTTAATGATTCATTTTTAATGAGATTCCTATATTTTTATACATTAAACTAAAGCTACTACCATCACTTGATGTATCTTGGAACTCGGTTACGAGAGACTGTAAGTAACTCAAACGTCCAACACCATATGGCCCAGTTTTCTTATCAAGATATTCTTTAGTGCTAAACATTGCTATAAATAGAGTGGATAAAATTAAAAGAAATTAATAATATAATTAATTAATAATTAATTAAATTATTGAGTTTTTATTTTCAAATGTTTTTCTTGTTTAATAGAATTATTAAATTTGACATAAAATAAAGAATCTAGAAGGCCCACAAATACTGTTATTATTTTCAAGAGATAAAATATTTAGTTTCCTGTTACAAAGAATATTATGGCAATGGAATTTATTTTATTTTTTTTAACTCACTATGTTTTTGCTATGGTGTTTAGGTAAAAATATGACTTTAAATTTTATTAGTCACTGGAAACATGCGCTATCGAAGGCTTCATATATTGTATCAATTTTCTAAGGATACTGTCGAGATTAATTTTACAATACCTCTATTCAATTTGCATCTTCGTGGAAACTGGTTGGTTTCAATTGCAAACCTGGACAAGGATCTCAAAGACAGTTCTAATGATGTTCCTAGAAATTTGATAGTTGATGCATATCATTGGGAAAAGAATTACTAGCTTGTTGGCCACACTGGGAAAACAATAGTTTGACAGTTATAATTTTTCAAAGTATAAAAAGCAATAAATTCAAATTTGGCTATAGAGGACTAGAATATAGTTAACTTGAACATTTTTTGAAATCTAAAACTAAAACATTCATTAAATCTAGTTACTAAGAGAAAAATAATTGAAAATCTCTCTAGATCTAGAAGTTGTATTTGTATGCAAAAGTTGTTAGTTTTTTCTATCTAAAAAAATGTGTTTAAAAGATGAAGAATGATTTTAAAATTTTGTGATTGTGTGAATATTGAATATACTGAGTGTCCTATTAAATATATTATTTTTTTGCATTATTTGCAAAACAAAGAAAATATATAGTATATACTAATATAGAATATAGTAGATCGAATACAGTTACTAAGTTAGATCTAGAATTTAGATGATACATAAATTTTTACATGATTATTTATTTTCATTCCTCCACTGTGACTCAACAAGACTTAAAGTTTATTAAAAAAAAAAGATTAAAAATTTCATTCAACACTGATAGACCTCTGAGTCTGATAGATAGAGCTATATTAGCAGAGGCACTCTCACGCATTCACAGTTCATAGACTAAAACTAGATCTATAAAATCCATTATATCTACTAGAAGGACTAGATGTTTATAAGTAAGCTTAAATCTAAATACAGATTCAAGGAAACAATCTTGCGAATGAGAAATGTGTGTTTGTTGATAGTTAGGGAGGAAGTGAGGTAGTCTAGTCTAGTTCAGTAGTCGGTGTTATTTTACCGACGTACATGGCGGCAGATCAACGTACACAATGAGTTACACTGTTATTTTTTTTTTTTTAAAGTTCACATCATTCGTATGGATTAGAATCTAGATTATATCTAGACTCTAGATCTAAGTTAGTAAGTAGCAACTAGAGTCTAAGTGTTTCTCAATTTAATTAATTAAAAATATTAAACCTGACTGAGAGTGAGACACACATTGAATGATTGATTTTTTATTTTTTAATTTAATTTGCGTCGCTGTGGGCTGTGTAAGTGTGTTGTGAATGTGTATGAAGTATCTTAGTATGATGTGTTACTGAGTGTATGATGATCTGATGATGTAGAATCTATCAATGTATGTGTAGTCTATAAATATTTATACGTATTAAACTAATTACTGAAAGTGCATGAATATTTAATTTATATAAATGTTACTGATACTCATGACTCATGTCATGCTGTATTATGTATTGTATAAGTACTTGAATACTAGATCTATAGACTATAGGACTATAGCCCCATAGGTATTACTATTAGTATTAAATAAATATTATCAGTTATGTCAGAGTATATTCAGTGTACATATTTATTATCTTGTTAGTTATTTATAATTGTGTAGGCACTGTTATTATATACTTAGAATATTATTATAATATATATAGTATGATATATAGATATATATAGTAGTGTTAACTGTACAGGTGAGTGTAGTCTAGTCATTTGAGTCATGATTCTCTAGACTGTAATTTCTTCTAGACTAGACTGACTAGAGTAGAGTCTAGAGTACTAGAGTCACTTGATCTCTAGTCAAATCTAGTGCCTAGAGATGAAGATCTAGATCTAGGCTATACTACTAGAATCTAGATTTAGCTTGACTAAAGACAGAGTAGATGAGTGAGTACATAATCTACTATAGATCTATTAATCTATTCATCAATTCTAGATCTATCTATAATAATCTATATAACTAGATGATTGTATAGTATATAATGTTAAATGAAATAAATGTACTTAACTAACTAGTCTTAATTTTTTATTAATTAAATTTTAATTTTAAACTAAAATTTAAATCAATTTAAATTCTTTCAGTTGTTGTATGAACATGCACACATAAAGACACATTAAATTATTATTTGATTATAGATTTATTCAAATCAGATGTAATATAAATTAGAATTTATAGAATCTAGATCAATTTAAAAAAGATTATAATAATATCTATCTACTACACTGTCAACAGCCGTGATTTTGTGTATTTTATAGTCAATAGTAATACATAGGTATAGATCTATAATCTAGATCTATATATTATATATTAACATTGCTTTTTTTTTTGTGACGATTCGCACCAGTACACTGGCATACCTGCACCTTTTTCAATGTGGGAAAAAAATAAACTTTTCTTGTATTTTAATGTTTATTATTAATTTCTTAGTAGTTAAAATTTAATCAATTCATTAATGAGTACCTCACCTATTTTTATTTTTTTTTTACAATAAAGCAATGTCAATCTATAATAACTAATGTCTTTAACTTGATCTATATCTATGTGGATATATATATATATATATATATATATATATATATATATATATATTCTTTGCCTATGTAGAATGATGTAAAAAAATATTGCAATGTTCAGTCTGGTCAAATTCGTATGTGCATTGGATATATGAGCGATTGCAGGCTATATTTCTTCAGATAGATCTAGAACATTTTATACAAAGGAAAGATTTATAAATGTTAACCCAAAGATCAGCTTACTTTTATATTAACTTACTTACTACAAGAACAATAATAATTTAAGTCAGTATCGACAATAATTTGTATAAAAAGCTAAAAATCTCTTGTAATCTAATTTCACCCCCCTCTATTCCCTTTATATTTATTGTTCTAAAATGATCCAAACTTGCTTTTTGAACTGCGTTGCTTACCAGATGGTGGACCCAAAAGGGGCTGCTTTCTTTTTTGTGTGTGTGAAACTACTAATTATTAATTCTCTTTATTTTATTATAATTTTTATTTTTTTTATTTACATGTCCTGTTTTTAATTTTTTTTTTTTTTATTGAAAATGTGCACTGGTGTCATTTGCAATACATTTTGATGAATTTGTGGATATTAATTGAAAGGTGGGGCTAGATGGTTTATGTATCCATAAAAATCACTATCAAAACATAACAGTACATCTTTAATAAAATAGAATATTTTTCTTTTAACAGAGAACTGTAAACTGAACAAAGAAGAATGAAAACCATGTTCATCTTTTATACAAACATTTTTGTTCATTACATCAATTATCATGCTGCAAAAGGACAACTTTTACAAAGTTTGTTAGAAAATATTGTGCTTTGGAATGTGTAGTCATTCACAAACGAAATATTTCTGATTGCAGTCAGCCTAGGTCTATTCTTTGTATGGCTGGTTCAAGTGTAGGCTGTCATGGCAAGCTCCAAAAAATCCTTTTGTTCTCGTTTGCAATTAACAAGTCGCAAGACTTCTAAAAAGACTCACTATATTGGCAAGCAGGAAGACAAAGTAAAGGAAGAAACAGAAGTTGAGCAGGATGAGGAGATTGCTAAGGATTTATCCTCTTTGCAAGCTCAAGATATCCAGACAGTTGAAGAGGGTACAGGGGAAAACATTGGTCATGAAAAATCTTTAGATGCTAATGTACAAATGTCTGTAACAGTCACAGAGCCAGGTATCAGTAATTTGAAAAGAAAGGATGGTAACATAAGTGATAGTTTTCACAAGCCAGTTGTTTCAGCATCTGACACTGTCAGTGATGTTCAAGTGACAAGCCTTGTTGAAGAAAACATGTCAAAGTGTGTTGAGCTGTCAGGAAGTGAAAATATTGCAAAAAAGAAAAGTACAGAGAAGGAAGCTGAGATAGGACATTCAGACAAAACCAGCCTTAAAAATGCCACACTTGAGGAGAGTGATACAAAAGAATTTAAAAGGCATGTTGTGAAGTTTACTATTTCTTTAGAGTCCAATCCAGAGGAGGAAGAAAGCCCTGTTGTAGTAGTGACACCACCTCAGCAGGATGCAGATAAAAAGCCTGATTCTGAGATCCACAAAGAAAGCTCCTCTCTTCCAACTCTCAAGTTGAACCTTTCATGCACAGATTCTGTTTCTTCCCCTGAGAGTGGCAATTCCCCCGAGGGACGATACTCTCATGGAAGAATGAGATTACATTCTGGAGAAAATTCCTTGACTTCCACTCCTACTTCACGGGGGCCAAGACGACAGACTGTTTTTACCACCTATTTCTCCAGGAAAAATCTCTCTCGTGAGAATGCATTTGAAGATTCTGAGGATGGTCTTTCAGCCTCTTCATCAGACTTCTCTCCTAGCAGTACAAGTGCAGGGGCTGAAAGATTTCATGGACATGAAGAATTCAGTGATGATGCTTCAAATGAGATAAAGAGGGACGTAACAGAAGCCAGCGAGGATCCTTCATCTTTGTCCGATGTCCGATCTTCAGGAGAACATCTGCATCTCACACCTGTCAACAAGCAACTGCGTATTGTTACTTCTGTTGATAGAGCCCTTAACCCACATCGCCGTGGCTCTTTGTCTTCCCCAAAATTTGAAAGAGTGCCTAGCTTTGGCCGTTCATCTGCTGAGAATCTGGAACACATTACTTTTATTGATTATTTGAAGCGAAACAAACTTGGACATTACTTGAAGAACTTTCCATCCAACATGTCAATGTTTGACTTCAAGTAAGTGCAAGATTTTTTCCCTTTTTTAAATACTTTTTTTTTTTTTCAAAATATAACCTTACTTTTCATTTAACCCCAACAGCTTATGTTAAATGCAAACATTGTTTCAGTGACTTAATCTTTTTTTGTTGTTAGTTTTTGGACCTATGATTATGTTAAGATTCTATTGTAATTGCATTATGCTTTGAATTTTTTTCTTATTATGGCCCAATCAAAAACAACAAAGTTTTATTCCTAGTTTCTTGATCTTTGAATCCAGAAGGTTTTTTGTAACCACACACAGCCATTTGCTAACTTAGCGTCACTTTAATCCTCCTCAAAGTCTTAGGCCTACATCCATTTTTATACATCTTTTAGCTTTGGTTAATAATAATCTCATTTTAATTTGTGTGTGTGTGTGGATTACAAGGATCTTTTTATTTGTGTGGTACAAAAATCCCATGACAGAAGCAATTGTCTCTTCATTTTAGTCAGAATAATAAACAACTATTGATCAGGTTAGTAAGATGGTAGGAGACTATTCAGTACTTTGTGTAATATCTACTACAATCATGTTGGTGTGTGTGTGTGTACCTAACTACAAGGTAAACTTGCCATGTTAAATTTCAAACCCTGCCAACATTATGCCAGCTCCCATTAATATGCAAACTGGATACATTGTATAAACTAGTTAAACATTTTATCTTCCAAACTGATTCTATTATATTATGACAAATATAAAAGAGCTTACATTATACACCTTGTCTGTTTATATTATGCGGGTTTTGTTTTCTCCGTGTAATATGGGTCATAGTTTGTTTATTTAGTGAGACTAGGCCGACTAGACCCTACTTAGTGAAGCTAGAACCTATTTGGTGAGATTAGACCTTACTTAGTGAGATTAGACCGACAAGACCCTATTTGGTGAGATTAGACCTTACTTAGTGAGATTAGACCGACTAGACCCTACCTAGTGAAGATGAAAATTAACACTACTTGGTGAGACTAGACTCTACTTAGTTAGACAAGGCCAACTAGACATTACTTAGTGAGACTAGGCCGACTAGACCCTACTGAGTGAGGCTAGACCGTATTTAGTGAAGCTAGAGCATACTTGGTAAGACTAGACCCAAATAGTGAAAGTAACTTCCTTTTCTAACTAAAACGACTATCGTGACATCGTCCAACTGTGTGGGGCTATTGGACCAGTTAGAAATGGACACAACTAGGAGATCCAATATGTGTGAACTAGTTTGTAACACATCTAGTGATCTCTAGGGGTCAGCCCGTTCCAACATTAGTCTCCATCATAGGATATTACTGGACATCAGTTTGAGACTTCTCTTCGCTTCACCGCCCCCAGCGCCCCTTTTTTTTCTCTTGGTAGATATTGACTTGGGTTCTATGATGAATCAATCATTGATCTTGGCACCCTGCCTGGTTCAACGCCTAGTCCGCGCCTCTAGCCCCCCTCTCCTCTAGTGCAAATCCACGACCTCCAGCTACCGTGTCAAGTGACCCGAGTATGTCTGTAACAGCTCACGATGTTCCAATGACCTTCACATTGGCCTCCCCCTCAGACCGTCCCGACAAATGAAAAGTACCTTGTGTTGTTGGGTAAATAAAGAAAACTCCTAACTCAACAGTACTGTCTATCAAACTGTGCAGCGCATTAAATGTGACCCGACCTGACGTGCTTTGAATTTACTCATGTTATAACAAAATAAACCCTTCTTAACTTTGCTGAGATTGCTACACAAAGTAATTTTAATAATAATGCAAGGATAAAAATTAACAAAAACAACAATAAATTTGTTTATGCATATCGATTTATTTTTCTCCTCATTTTTGGTAGGACTTCTTTAAATTTTGAAAAGTATCATAGAATGTGACATTTTTGTTTTACCTCTCTGTCTCTAGTCAGTTAATAAAACAGCTGGAACTGACTGCAGCTACTACTTATCACTGATAATACCACGGGCTGCTACATTTATTTTAAATTTATGACCGTAGTGTTCGCTCTTAATATAAAGCTTTTTTTCTTATTCAACACACTGTCACCTATCCTTAGCTGAGCTTTACGGTTGTAATTTAGTTCAACAAAAGTTCATGTTATTATAAATATTATACAAAGCCTATGAACTGTTTCTTATTGCAAACTGTTAACTTAACAAAATTAGATAACATGGAGCTTATAACATTTAAATATTTATAAATATGTTCATGTTTTAATATGTTTTATTGTCCTGTCATTTATTTCAATAATCACTCGAGTTTGACCAAAAACGATGAACCTCCACACCTAACACAGTAATCCGACGCGGCGCCGGCGTTATTAATGTATGCTGTAGTACATATATTTTTAGAGTGTAAATGGGCTTACATTGTAATTTAGTACTGTTTACTTCAAGTGAAAGCTGAAATCATATGCTGTATTTTTTTAGATCAATATTTATTTCGTCTTGTTTTTTTTATACCCGTGAAGGTTTAATAGGCAAAGAGCCACTACGAAATCTAGTCAGACAAAGGATTGCAATTCAGATTACTTCTATTACAGTTGACCCATAATAGTCTGACGGTTACGTGACCGCATTGGTGTCGGATTACCGAAAACATCGGATTACCGAAGGTTAGCTGTACTTCAAGAAAGTTCTATTTATGTCTCTGACATAAACAAACCTGGTAATGAGACTTCTCTTAAGATATCACTGGTATATCTGAGCACGTGGCTAACACGGGACACTTTGGAGTGAATTTGATTTGAATTTTCATTGATATGTGCCTACTGGTAATTACCACTTGATACGCCACCGACAGCACTATATAACTGTCGCACTACTTATTGACTTTGCTGTTCAATATCTTCAGGGTTCAAGGTTTTCCCCGTGTTCTTGTCAGAGACAAACGTCATAGTGTATTCCGTGGTCTTTTAACATAAGTCATTCAATCTTTTGGCAGTTTATCAGGTGTCAGCCTACTCGACACTTTAGAAATATCAGCTGTCCTCGTATTGTAATTTTAGATTGTCAACCTCTTTGAATGTCTATGTTCACACTGGCTACTTGCCACAGTTTATTTATTACTGCATATATGTAAATGGCCTCTTTGCTCTCTTCTCTCTCGACATATTTTCAACGACAGACTCCCAGCAACAAAGGCTTGTGTTAAATTGTATAGTGGTTAGCTTTTAATTTAGCTTTAATTTTATCCAAGGACTTCCCCCTTTGCAACCAAAGAGGCCATATCGGCGGTTACAGGTATTTGTAATCACCACACGCCTCAGCGTGTCCAGCCATTTCCCAAATTCTGGTGTATGCTATCCCGGACCGCTCTCCTTAAAGCTAGCCTTCCATGTGGATCTATCTTGTGCTTCTTTCTCTCACTTGTTGGGGTCCATTCACGACTTGCTGGCATGAATCAGCAGCTCTCTTGCCCTTTAATAGATCACCTTACCCTGTATCCTGTGGAAGTGGACTAAAAAAATACTCTTTTCATTTAATGGAACCTTTGCTTGAACAGATTCCAGTTTACAATAACAAGAAACATACCTAAAGAGAAGTATGCGATTGAGAACTATTTTTTAAAGTCGTATATAAAAGGATACATAATGTTGAAAAAACAAAACAACAAATGGAAATATTTTGTAAGTTGCAAAAACTCAGGATCACAAGTTCACACAATTAGCGTCCCAATATTCACTTACTAGATGGAAAGTCTATGCTAGTAGTTACAAGTCTCTTTTTTTTTTCAGTCAAGATATTTTCTCTATTTATCTTTTATACATATATCACAACGCGCCCCTCTTCCAGTTTTGTTTCATCTACAGAACAAAATCATTTGACACACAATGTATACATGTAGCCCTAACATTCAGTGGTTTATTTCTTTAAGAACCTTTGAAATGTGTCAATGGCACAACTCTATACAATTTTTTTTTACTATCGATCTTTGATCCTTTGTCATTACTATATTTTGTTTTGGGTTGACATTCGTGTTTCCTATAATGTTTATGTACACACTGCACAGTATATTTTGTGCTAGTCGATGTCATCCACGAATAGAGCTCGTGCGTTCTATCTTGTCCTGGATCTGTTTGAAAGGACACTGATCTATAATGAGATCTATATTTTAAAAGCAGGCCCCAGACTTTGACGTCATAGCCTGGTCTCAATGTCATTGATCGTATTGCAGTTCCAAGACTCTTTGGCAGTCTATACGTTGATAGTGTTGACACCATTATCAGCTGGTGCTATTCAAGTTGGATCTAAAGGCCTCTGGTTTGACACTAAAGTTCAGAAATCTTATTCTATTGCTTGTTCGTTTCTCATATAGTTTGTTACACGCATACATGGTCATGGTTATTTCATACACTTGCTGTTGACTAACTTTCTCATGGTCTTCATTCCATTCTGCAACTTATTTATCTTCCCTCCCTCCTCATGCATACAATGCAATGTCTTACTTTGTGTAAGGGAAAGTGATTACGTTCATGGAAACCCATCTCTGCTACTTCAGTATAATCTAGACATCTCTCAACCTGTACAAGGGATTTCTCAAAATAATGTAACATCTACAAGCTAGAGCGTTTAAAAACAAATAATCCAGTTATCTTAAATGCACACCTTTAAGAACATCTGAAAGCTTAGACACAATATCGGAACATAGAAGTCGATACTATGTACCCCTGATTCAACGAAATCTAAATGTAGAATACAGTAAAGGCCAAGTTTTTTTTTTTTTTTACATAGATAACTTTGAAAGCAATTTAGGCATGATTAATTAGACGTTATAAGGTGAACGCATAAGAAAATGTCACATTGCGTTACTGTGTGCTGTATAGGAAAAGATTTTTGATATCAAATATTTGCGTTTTGTCTCGAAAGAACCCACTGGCAGACATATACATTCATAGATCAACATTTGACTTTTTAGAACGAAGTTGGCATATTTACATGGTGGCAGTTTTTTTACTGTCTTTTCCCAAGTGCAATACATAGAACGTGTAAAGCACTAGTGCCTGTAACAGTACTTGGACATGTATGTGAAGCTATCAGGCGCACTCTACGTTGTGAAGTAGAACAAACTCGACAGAACATGTGGTCTTAATTTGACAACCAATTCTCGGGCTATTCCTTACGATCGAACCCCCCAACACCCCCTCAATGAAGCCACTAACGGATACTTTTGATACGTGTTTTCGTGAGTGCTTGTTAGGGCGGTGGGTACTTATAGTACATCACCAGATGTTACTATGTCAGTGTGCTGAGGCAGTTGTAAAATGGTCCATTCATATCAATTCAGGCAGCGGTTATTAGAAGGGGAAATTCTTGCATAATTAAAATGCATACATAGGCTATATTACTTTAAGTGAAAGACACACACACACAAAGAAATTAGGCTTGTCGCACAATACTCTTAACATGCAGTGAAATGGGGAACTATCATAATAGGACGAAACCACTATCAACCAGTGGTTTCCTTTTACTTGTAATTCATACATGTGTAAGTGTCCCATTTACATACATGTAGTGATTACTAGATATACTGGTTCACAAACACATCATTAATGTAATGACACTAACGCCGTAGTATGGACTTAACACATTTTTTATGACTATTTTATCATTGTTATCCTTTTTTTGCAGCACCCTTAAGGAAAAGCCGTTGGTGTTATTGTGCTGTCCGTTTGTCCGTCACAGTTACTTCTCCAAAACTAAATCGCCACCGGTATTGAAAGTAAGGGCTTAAGAAGAGCTGAAAATAGACATGAAAGGCCAGGGGAGCTAAACATAAGAGTATGAGACTCAGTAACGAGAATCAAAATTTTTCTGCAATCTTTTCCGAGATTGTTTAAAAGGGTGCTAAACTGAACATTCGCGGTCTGTATCTATATGTTGTCTATATAGACTACTTTTGGAATCACTGATGTAAATCATCTAAGATATGTATTCATTGAAAGAGTTGTACACGTCTCCATGTCTGTTTTCTCCCACCTGTCCATCAAGAGCGCGAGATGGGTAACAAGCGTTTCCTTCATAAACCTGACAAGAGTTGTCACGCTTTCTCTTAATCTCTTAAATATACCCCCCCCCCCCATAAGAAAGTCGCACGGCGGACAGAAAGAGAAAACCTAACATTTATTTTACAAATTCTATTTATGGTCAGTCTAGGTATAATTCCATTTAGAGTTTCCATCATAACATGCTCCAGAAACATGTTACCAATAGCTGGAGAGCCCATTCCTATGGGTGTCCTCAGACTTTCTCCAGTTAGATGGTTCAGAAATACAGAGCTTTTTGAATTCTGGTATAGGGCTTTGATAACATCAATAATGTTTTTATCTAAGTTGAACTCCCTCTCACTTGCTTTATGTCATCATGCCAAACTCTACGTCATAAGTTTTTTTTATGAAGTTTATGAAGTTATGTACCATTTTCTTATTACAGTTTGTCTGTGAACATGTTCGCAAACCTCTATCACAACCTCACTAAGTGTTTGACTCCCAGTTCGGCATAAGATTTCGTTCTTTTTCTTAATTTAATACTAGTAAGGAAAAAAAACTAAAAGCAAAGTAGGTGTAGCAATCTACTCGTCGTCCTTGCATTAATTAAAAGTACTATATCTATGTATTAACGTTGAAGTCTCTTAATTGCATACAAACTATACATAATTATAAAAATTCTGCTATTATTATTTTCCACCTTTTTTTAACTATAAAATATTACTTAGCTAGTTAGAAAAGTAATATAGCTACTTATTTTAGATTTAGATTTTAAAAGCTAGAGTTTGAGAGAGAGAGAGAGAGAGAGAGTAAAAATGTTGATTTCAATTATATTCATTTAACATGGCATTTAGATGCGCTAGAAACAGATGATATAGTATTAATCTGTTAGTTTCTAGGTCATGGTGGTTTAGGTCCAGACTATTGACCCGACCAGCAAATCCTTAAAGTAATTAAGTAGAGCATTTATTGAAGAGTTGAGTTCGGCCTTTCCATTAGAAATACACTTTATAACAAGGTTAATAGATCATTTGCATTATTCTCTAGATTTCTATCTAGCCCATGGGTAGAGCTGACTAGGTACAGAGGACTGAGAACTGAAGGCTAGGGAGTTTCTGCTGTAATGTAGACCTTCTGATCTGATAACACCAGGCACTGCAGTCCTAGAGACTTCATGCTTTCAAAATTAATGCTGTAATGTTTGACCCTCTAGTCTAGACTAAACATTTTTTTTTCTATTCTGGAAGTGTTTGCATGCTTTCGTGCAGACTACAATTTGTCTAACTTTACCCCAGAGTGTGACGGGCACTGTTTTAGCTTCAAGTCTGATACAAGATGTTAGAGATCAATTTAGATTCAATACATCAAGCTGCCTACACAGTGCTGGACAGAATCAATACGTGATTAGGGATCATCATACTCTAACAGGATTGTGTGTGTGTGTGGGGGACTAGATATGTCTAGCTTGAGCGCTTGAAATTCGTTTTACATAACGGCAAACTTCTTTAAGTCCGTTGAATTGTTACATCCAGATGAGACCATTACTCTCCCTTTTTTTTAGTTTGACTTACATTTATTTAAAAAATTCTGATTGTAATTTAAAATGTGATCATTTTACTGATTAGTGCCATCTCTTTCTCTCCTTAATGTGAGCTAAATAATGTAGATATCTAATTACTAGTCCAGTCAAAAGAACAAGAAAACTCAAGACTTGTTAGACATTTGTTTGTTGTAAACATGTTCGCTGTATCTCTGACCACGCCTGTCGTGCAGTGGATGTTAGTACACTTTACAGCCCATTGCTAAATGTACACTTGTTGGCTAGGATCATTCTACTGACACACAAGTTGTGTAAATAGAAACTTTTGAAGATCCTTCACGCGAATAACTGTGTAGGGTTATTAGTTTTTGTTTTTAATTAGATCTTTTATTCTAGATCTTCTAGAAGTGTTTTATTCATTGAATGGTTTTGGTCAATGCAAATGGCGGTTCATTGTGGTCTCGTGAGGACTTAACGTTACTTGGTCTCTCAATGTCGCTGCAGTGGTCGTGAGAAAACCTTGTTTTTGTCTTCTTGCGTGACTGTGTCCCTGAACAGATAACAGCAACACTGTCTGGGGCTCGACATTCATCAACATGGACGTAACACGAGGGATCGATACATTTGATTTTCTTTCTTTCCTTAAGACCTGCTATGGTATTGGTACACTGCCTGGTGATTCACACAAGACTTCCCTGAATGAGTTGGTCAGGTCATCATGTTACTTTGAGTTTTATTAGGCAGGTCTGTCTTCCAGTTACTTTGAGATTTATTAGGCAGGTCTGTCTTCCAGTTACTTTGAGATTTATTAGGCAGGTCTGTCCTGTCTTCTAGTTACTTTGAGATTTATTAGGCAGGTCTGTCTTCCAGTTACTTTAGAGTTTTATTAGGCAGGTCTGTCTTCCAGTTACCTTGAGTTTTATTAGGCAGGTCTGTCTTCCAGTTACTTGAGTTTTATTAGGCAGGTCTGTCTTCCAGTTACTTTAGAGTTTTATTAGGCAGGTCTGTCTTCCAGTTACTTTGAGCTTTATTAGGTTCAGGGCCCAGATGAGTCTCTGACTTTGGTTTTGTCTTGAGACGCGGCTAAACTACACTTATTCAAATCAATTCAGTTGTTTAAGTAGATAATAGAAAACACTCATAATTATGTATCTTACCAATATTCAGAGTACTTTAACCAGGGGGTTGGGGTTAATCGGTTAACATCGGAAAAAATCAATAACTAACTAATAAAAGTTTAGAATATGATGAGACTGGAATGGCAAGACAATATAACTGACATGATAGTTTGGGCTGAAGTCACTCAAAATGTTGTTGACTTAAAGTTCTCCTAAATATTTACGCAGTGCATCAAAGCCGAACAAAAGTCATAAATATGGAGCGCTGCCTGGTCGTGTGGTATGCACTTTGGACTGTCGTCATGATGGTCCGCTACCCTCCCCTGCCGTCGTGATGATTGCGTCATAGTCCAGACCGAGAGGTCTCGAGTTCGAACCCTGGGAGGACGCCCCAATGGAGAAGTCAAGGTGGTTGGTCGTTGTGCTGACCACATAACCTCCTCGTTGGCCATGCACATAGAGGTCATTGATCGCAAGGTCTGAAAGGGTTACCTTTACTTTAGACTTGACATTATAAAACAGCTGGAGGAATGGACAAAAAAAAACCCTCCCCTAAAAAAAAAAAACAAAGATTTTGATGACAGATCTATGTGTTCACTTACTGCTTCGCTGGACATCTAGATAGCAGAAAATGAAGGAATTCCTGTGTGTCCAACAGACGGCTACAGTCAACGCAAGTGTTAAAATTCCATTCTCTTCTATCGATCTTAAGAGGAAGTCGCCATTGAACACTTTTCCTTTTGTCTTTGAAAGTCCAAGAAACAATGACCTCATTATGGGGGGGGGGGAGGCTGGAAAAAAATGTTCCAGATTAAAAAACAAACAAACAACTACCGGTACTTTGTTAATCCTATTAGTCTTCAAGTCTGTTCGTTACAATCATGTGTGCACACAAACATATCTAACAAGATAGGCGTATTTTGTCCTTGTTTACAGAAGTAAGTATAAGGCTGAAAATCAGTCAAAGGAAAGGGTGTCACTTTTCCCTGACAGTTCACATGACCTGACAATGATTAAGAGACGAGGTCAATGTGACAGTCATGTCAGGTTACGTAAGAAGTAAAAAGAAGCTAAGAATTTCGGGACACATTGTGGTCATGTTAAAGAAACTCAGGGGGGAGAGGTTGAAAGGGGTGGGCACAGAGCTGAAACATTCTCCTTGAAGTTTTGTCTGACGTCATTGTCTCAGGTTTTGCCATTCATATTATCGCAATAATGTCATGAGCTAATGGTGTTTCGTTCCTTGAAGTATTTGAAGCTAGGCCCTTCAGGCCGTTAGGTCACGTCTTAAACGACCAGAACCAAGTGTGTATGTGATAATTTATACAAAAGCTTTGGACCAAAAAAAAAAACACAAAAAAACCTAATCCAAGTTTTTGGCTAAAGTTTTGATGAAGAAATTTGTTATGGGGAAGAGAAATCAGACGTAGCAAATCTTCTGCTCCCACCTATCTTGTTCTTTTTACATAGTTTATATCAACTCACTCTGGTAAAAAGTGTGTACACATAGTTTATATCAACTCACTCTGGTAAAAAGTGTGTACACGTAGTTTATATCAACTCACTCTGGTAAAAAGTGTGTACACGTAGTTTA
>JADKLZ010000130.1:28728352-28754809 GCA_021533235.1 Biomphalaria straminea | reverse complement strand
TCTTTTCTTACTTGTACAGACTACCTTCTCTTTTCTTACTTGTACAGACTACCTTCTTTTTTCTTACTTGTACAGACTACCTTCTCTTTTCTTACTTGTACAGACTACCTTCTCTTTTCTTACTTGTACAGTCTACCTTCTCTTTTCTTACTTGTATAGTCTACCTTCTCTTTTCTTACTTGTACAGTCTACCGTCTCTTTTCTTACTTGTACAGACTACCTTCTCTTTTCTTACTTGTACAGTCTACCGTCTCTTTTCTTACTTGTACAGTCTACCTTCTCTTTTCTTACTTGTACAGACTACCTTACTGATGACTACTTCTCCTCTCTTACTGATACAGTCTCCTGTCTTACTGATAGTCTACTCTCTGATAGATATTTCAAATTTTCTGCTTATTGTATTATGAAAAAAAAAAGAAGAAAAAAACAACTAATGCCTATAAAATTAGTCAATATTATTTGCTATGTTCAGATCTACAAATGTATATCCACTAAGACAAAAAGATCCTTTAAAATACCTATTTGCTCAATCGGAGCTCTTTTTTTTTTTTTTAAATGTACATCACAAATTAGAAATCTACTTGAGTTTGACTTTATACTGTTGTAGAAGTTTTTTTTTTTTCAGTTTAGATACAGATATAGACATTCCTTTAAAAAAATGTTCAGCGTTAAAGAAGGTTTCAATCTAATTTATTGTTCATAATATCTGTAATTTCTTTGACCATATAGTTGGATTTTATATATATATACATATATATATATATATTCTTACGTAAAAAAATGTTTTAGTCCAAATATATAGAATGAGCAAACCACATTTAAAAAATAAAAATAAAATAAAAAACACCATTTTTTACCTCTTTAATAAAGAAGGTGTGATTTTTACTTATAATTAAAAAAAATAATTTCATGTCTGACTCAACTATTTTAATTCAGTATTCTCTTATGCAAATCATCAGTTTTAAGCCCGTATTAGCCGAAGACCATAGCTGCCTTGTGCTAAGTCTTGTACTGAAATCAATTTCCGTTTGTATTGATCAATTGTGTCCTTTCGATCTGAACTCTTAACATTTATTTGACGCTTTCCTTATTCTTTCACTTATTTCCCTCAGGCCCTCCTTTACTCACTCAACTGTTAGCCAGAGTCATGCAATGTGCTCGTTAGCACTGAATTATTCATGCTTTCATCATTAGCTCCATTCAGACCAGTACTGTTGATCCACACTCACCCAGATCTAGCCACATCTCTCCAATATCTATGTGCAGCTCTGTTCCATCGTGCTGAGAACCTTGGAGGCGACAAGTCCCCTTGTCAGTGTACGTTTAAACAGCGGCCCCGTCACAGTTTACACGCAGTGGGCCTCGTGTGTATTTGTATGACGTCTTCAGTGACCCTGTCTCTGTTTCTGATGGGACGTTGTCATAATATTATGCCTCGGCATTTCTTGGGGTAATAGACAGCGGTTCTTAAATCTTTACTGCAATGCTCTTCTTTTATACTTTGGGTTTACTTTTTTTGTTTGATCCCTCCTTTTATAATATATTACACATGATACTTTCAGAACATTAATCGTTACATTGTATTGGGCAATGTAACTATTCAGTTATACATACATAGTAACTGGACCGTGCCTGGACTTCAGTTTTAGAAACACTGGAATGTTGACTTGCATACAACCGACTGATTTCTTGAATGTCTAAGGATAAATCTTGTTTCATATAGTGCTAGTCTATGTCTTACGAGATGAACAGCAATGATTACGCGCAGAATTTACCTTCATTTTATTCACTCCCCTGGTCAGAAGCGGGCCACTTTAGTACCTGACATTTAATAAGACTGTGGAGACATGATGGATTTAAACATATTCTTTTATTTTGTTGGGCTATCTTCATAATTGTCTTTTTAAAAAAATTGTTAAACGTTTTTTTTTTTGCTGGTATTTTAGGCTAAAACTTCCCCCCCCCCCCCCTTTAATTTTAAAACTTTTGATCCTTTAAGAATCACCAACTGTGAACTTCTTTTTTTGAAAAAAAACACACAAAAAAAAAAAAACAACAACAAAGTTTATTATATAAAATATGTCTAAAAAGCTGAACATCCTCGAATCTCTCCAGGGACATACTCCTCAAATGTCAAACTTCCAGCTCGTCCTTTCAAAAGACATCGTGATACATTATGTAGTGTCCCCTAAGTCCTTAGTGGTAGTGTTTTGTCTGTTTTGTTTGAACAAGACTCGCGTCATCGTGAATAGGTGTCTTTGACGTCATTGCTGACGTCTTTTGGATTTGTATCTAAGGGGACGTCTCTCTCTTCAACCTACTTGTACGATGTAGAGATATCTCATGTGATGTGAAGTCTCTCGTGCGAAACGACTCGCCATAATTGGACATTTATCATGATGATGATAAATTAAAAGACTAAAATGGACGTGTATTCCTCTGCACGGGCTGGTTGTCTTATCGTGTCATTCATAGAGTTTATGAAGTTAGTTTCAAGTTCACTGTATGGACTTTGGCCCTTGTTTTTATAAAGGGAGAGTAGTCCTTAAGGGACTACGGGCACGACATGGCCTATATTGTGCCTAAAACCAAAAACCATCAAGTTCACATTAAATACTAGTTTTCTGATGAAGATTTAGTGTGAACTTTTAATGTTTAGGCATACTTTCTAACTCTTATAGTCATTACTGATGTCTCTACTGTGGACTCGTTCGTTATGGACTCCACCGGTCACCTACCAGTTTTACACAGGCATCCATTGGACAAGTTTAGGGTGTAAATAAAAACATAACTAACAAAGTTTGGCACGAGTAAACCAAATCTAGTTAGTTACACGAGTAACAAACAAACAAACAAAAACAAGTTAAATAAAACAACAAAGAAGCTTATTGTGAGTGAAATTGTTTCAATTAGTTTGAATAAATCCTTGCTTTACATAATTGTGTAAGGTACTCTCCTGGTTTTGACAGTTGTATGCGTCTGCAATCTGCACGTTGACAACAGTCCCATTCGCACTTTTTGGAGAGAGTACCGTTCAAACGCTGCCATTATTTCTTATTATATCAATATTACAATTTCCATATAAAACAAAATTAATTGATTATTGATTATCTAATTGGTTACTTTTATATAAAAAAAAATGATTCATATGTTGTTATCGACAATTAATTGTGCAGTTTCAACTTGATCCGAGAATGGCAAGTGAAAGATATAAAGTGTACAAGATTTTGACCAGACAGACTGGCAGAGTGAGTTGATAGAGGCTATGTAAAAAAAAAAAAAACTCACTTCAGATAGACTTACTTATAAGTACTTTATTACCCATGAAATCCCACGCCTAGTGTTATTTCTATCTAGTCTATTAGCTCTTACTAGAGCGAATAATTGTTAACCTTTCAGAAACTTTTGTCCGAGTGACTTATGACACTAGTCTGTTGTGTATTTGTTTCAAAAACGTCCTGCCGCGTATGCGTGACCTGCTAATCCAGAAGTCGGGAACAAATTCAGCGAAAGGTCTCCTCGGACGATACCATTAGTCCGTGGACGATACCATTAGTCCTAACGCTTTCGGCGATAACGATTTGCCATAAATCACGGAAACAACTTCCTACCTACTTAGTTTGTACAGCTCCTTATTGAACTTGGGGTGTCCTCCCAGTCAATAACTATTTGTGTAGACTCTAGTGAATGAGTGGCGTGCTTTTCTACACTCGGTTTTGTTGCCCTTCCATACACTGTTTATTTTTTGCCTGTCCACACACAGGTATGTTGCCATTCCAATTTTTATAGGCTTTTTCTTATTTATTTAAACTTATTCGTACCAGAATGATGTGTGGACAATACAATAATTTGGAGTTGTGGCTCAACAAAGATGGCTAAGACAGATTTTAGGAGTCAGTTAAACAAGAAAATCCTATACCGAACTAGGAGTCGACCACTCATTGAGGTTGTGACAGAGCGTTGCATGAGGTTCGGGGGGGGGGGCATATTAACTGACAAAATCAATTACACAAACCAAGAGTTGCGATGACATGGAGGCCAATACGAGGAAAGCGCAAACATGGACGTCCTCGTATAGCACACTTTCATGGAGGACCTCAGAGCAGCGGCCACCAGGTGGGAAGAGGCTTCAGACATTGTCAGTGACAGCTTGCCGGCCAATGCGCCGAAGTAAGTGGTCAGAAATATTTGAAAACTAGACAGTATGTATGTTTGAAAAATACTTCAAATTAGGAAGAAACAAATTAGTTCAATAGATATTTACAATGATTGTATTTAGTTTTATGTTGACAGAAAATGCTGCAAAGAGAAGAAATCAAATTAATATCTTGAAATATTTAAAACTAAAATAAAAAATAATTAGAAATTAGATTCAAAGAAAATTGTGTGAAGTAACAACAACCTTTTTTTTTCTCTCCTCTTGTTTCACGTGCAAATGGAAGTAATTAGATGTTTAAAAAGCTTATATTGCATGTTTTTTGTCCATCAAGTGGTTGAACTCTTCATTCCCAATGGCAGAAAGAGACGTGTGTAGAGACTGTGTTTTGTTCCTTCTCATGTGCACTTTGTTCAGCTATTCAACCTGCATTGGAAGTGTTTTACTGCTTCAAGCAATGGCTGAGAGAACGTTGGAAATTCTCTCTCTCTCCTCTCTCTCTCCCCTCTCTCTCTTTTTCCTTAACATGTTTTTTTTATATTTCTCTCGCTTGTCGATGTTATTGGTAATATAAAGATGGTAAATGGAAGATGGATGTAATGGAGACATAGATAGAAGATAGATGTTATAGTAGACCTTATGTTTGATAGAAGATAAATGTTATTGGAGACATTAATGGTATGTGAATGTTATGGGGACAGGGTAGAAGGAAGATGAGAGACATAACATAAAAGCGCTGTGACATTTCCTTGACATCTCCGCTTCAACAGCTTCCAGCCATATAGATTCTAATTAGTAATATCTGGGTTTTTCTCTTGCCTTCAAGAAACTCATTATCACTGTCTGAGTCCTACCATTAACAAACTAACAGAAATATCTTGGAATGAATGCTAGCCCTTCAGAAACCTTGACGTTGGAGATGTTTGGTCCAGCTGTTTGAACTTTGGAAACAAGCACAAATATATGTTTCACAATACTTGCTTTTATATGTTCAGGAATCTTGCATTAGGCAGATTGTTTTTTCTGTCTTTCCCGCTCTCTCTCTCAATTCTTTTCCCTTTTTTCATCCCCCTCCTCTTAATATTTTCTCGTTTTCTTTTGATGTTTTGCTGAATCCCTTTCTAAACCTCTCCCTCTCTCTGTCTCTCTCTTTCTCTCATACACACATAATCCTCGAAAAGTTCTTACTTAAGTAATTCATTACTGAACCCTTATGACCTGGGATGTCACCTTGGTTTCTTTCATAAAGACTTATGTCATTAGTGTCCTTCTCCTGCACCAGTGAGGGCTAAATAGCCTGAATTGGCCAGTGTCGTCTGTTGATTCAACTCGCCCCATAGACTGATCGCTTTCGGAAATCTGGATCGATCTGAGAGTCAAGAAACCTCCTTTCTCCTTCGCTCTACCTTTCCAGCTAATACTATTAGAACAGTACCAATCGTCACCCCCACAATCGTCCCTCTGACTTTCCATCGCCTCAGTAGCTTATGCCGATAACTGTGTGAACAAAAAAAAAATAAATCTCAGCCTTAAGCTCGCTCTTTTTCCCACCCCGCGGCCAGACTTCATTGATTTCTCTCCCCTGTCCGGGAAATCACACTTTGTGACGTGCACTGCCCCCCCCCAAAAAAAAAAAAAACTCCACCGTAGCACTGTACTGGCCAGGATGGGAATGCTGGAAAGAGTTGAACTATTGGGAAATCCTCTCCAAACTTTTTTTGTGTCTGGCTTGGCCTTGTACGCCTCATTAGTGTTTGTGTCGTGGCGGGGTGTCACACTGTAAGTGAGTGCTCTTCACACTTAGGATATTGTTTTCATGTGGGGTCTCCACGTTCTGGCATTCATGTGGCCAAGTGGAAAGGCGCAATGAAGAAACTTTCAAACACTTGTACTGGATTATTTGTTCATTTGGTTTATTGTGCAGTATTTCTTGTCCATCTAAGAATGTAGATTCGATAAAATTTCGCGTGGCATGGGGCTATGATTTACATCAGCAGAAGTCAGTCTGGAATATTCTTCATGTATAACAAAATTCTCTTCATAAAATGACTTTTACCTCTGAATTCGTCCGGAAACAAAATTTGAATTACTCGGTCGTGTAGTGTTTCTGTTTTCATCTTGCGTTACCACCTCGCTAGATTAGCGACATGAAAACATTGATATCCGTAAATATCTTGTCCTAAGTTAAAAGCTAGTTTCTTTTCTGCTGTTTTCTGAATACATTTCAGATCCTATGTCTTTGTAGAGGTGCACTTTTTTATAAGTTCTATGTAAGTGTGTACACTGTATGTTAGTACTATATATGTGTGTGCCTAGATTCTACATTGCTTAATGTAGAGTTTTCTTCAGCTTATTTATCTGCAGCACCTTCAGTGTGCATTCCAATTAAAAAATACGCCTGTGTCTGTTGGGTGTGATATCGGCGTATCACATCTATCTAGATCTAGATCAACTTCCGTCTGACATGAAAGTTATATCAGTGTTCGTCTGAACAGGAGAGCGATTAAGAAATGCATTGATATGAACAACTTATTTCATGTGGAGGAGTTTACCTAAACATGATAAAACGAGTCAAATCTGGTTAAAAATAAAACTATTCCATCATATCATTGTAGACCAAACACATATCTGTATCAAACCATACGAACAGATGGATCAAACTATGCCATCAGATCAACGTAAACACTAACTTGTACTGTCGTTATTCTATCTACAGCATTTCTTTAAATTTCAGCTGCTTTTTTTTTCTACTGAGCATCTAATAGAACTGCTAGTATACAACGCAGATTATCGAACATTGTCTTGTATTGCTGCATGTATGGTTGTGTGTCGAAAATGTTTTTATAGAGCAGTATTAAGTGTTTTTGTTTAAACTTTGCTGATTATAAACCAATAAACTGGGTTATTTATTCTTGCATAGTAAATATAAACAGTACCTTTTTGAGACCTATCAATCTATAGGGCAGAGTTCAGGTACCCATTATAGCTGGATGGACTCAGTGACGCCCTAAAGATATCGAAATTAAAAGTCATTTTTCACAAAGATCCGAACCTGGACCCCCTCGGTTCGAAAGCAACTCAGCCTCCGCGCCTCCTATTGTATACATATATATTTTATACAATTCGAAGATACATTGTTCCCAAGGCGTCAATTGTTATTTAAAAGCGATCTACATTGTTATTCAAAAGTTATTTATAATTTATTGTCTCTATAATAATGGTTTATAAGTAGCAAACTGTTTCCAACCTCTAGTTTAGTGAATGTAGTCTCCACTTGGACTGAAACAACGAGCCCACTTCTCTCCATGACAGAATGGCTCTTTAGAACACGAAGGGGGGGGAACATTTGAAATCAAAGGAGTTCACTTTAGTTGCTTCGAGGTAGTTTTAGTGGCTTCGTTACTTCAGCTGAACACTATTGTCGGTGCTGAGACTATAATTGTCTGGTTTGTACGTGCCTAAATCAATACGTCCTCGGGTATTGTGCTTGGTAATGATGTCTTGAGTTACAGAAAGCATCGACGTTTAGTCCAGGATGACATTGAGGTGTGAAACTATCAAATTACTGGAGATACTCAGATTGAACTGAAATGTGTTTTCAAGGTATATTAAAATAGGTCACGTGGTCTTATCCTATAGCTGAAAATAAAAAAAAAAAGTAGCAAGAATGGAGAGTCTATCTAATGGACACTTTTTCACAAAATTCAACTGAAATGAAAACACAGCACAGCCACGTGCCCGCAGGATACAACATACGCATACATCTAGATCTGCCTAGGTCATCTTAACCTGTCTACTTGTGCAAATTTGCACGAGATATGGCTGGAGGGTTAAGTTTTTGTTTTTGGATGTTGATTCAGATCGTAGATACTGCTTAAGAAGAAACTATCGGTACACATCAAGTTTCAGTCTTGTTTAATGAGAGAACAAAACATCCTCTCAATGTTTCTACTAAATCTAGATCCAGAGTTTTTATGACGAAATACATTCTTTTTGATGTAATATAAAACATCGCTCTTTCCTACTCTCTCCCTCGTCTTCCCTCCCTCCCTTCTTTCTCTCTCACCCTCTCTCTTCACTCATTTTTCTATCTTTTGCGGTCTTTTCTGTTTTCTTTTTCTCGCTCACCAGGTCTCCCTCTTCTCACAGCCACTAAACACAGAAACTAGACTAGATTACAGAGACTAGACATAAAGAGTGACTTAATAGATGTGCTCTTCTCACAGCCACTAAACACAGAAACTAGACTAGATTACAGAGACTAGACATAAAGAGTGACTTCATAGATGTGCTCTTCTCACAGCCACTAAACACAGAAACTAGACTAGATTACAGAGACTAGACATAAAGAGTTGATTAATAGATGTGCTCTTCTCAATGCCACTAAACACAGAAACTAGACTAAATTACAGAGACTAGACATAAAGAGTTGATTAATAGATTTGCTCTTCTCACAGCCACTAAACACAGAAACTAGACTAGATTACAGAGACTAGACATAAAGAGTTGACTAATAGATGTGCTCTTCTCACAGCCACTAAACACAGAAACTAGACTAGATTACATAGAGACTAGACATATAGAGTTGACTTATTAAATGTGCAATGGAGTCGGCAATGTTTTTAGGCCTTGACTTTTATCATTTCTTGTGTGCGCGTGTGGCTCGTGCCTTTCATTCCTTTTACAAAAACAACAAGCATTTTGTTTTTCTTACCCATCTTTATTAAGTCATAGTCTTGTGCTGGCGAGGCTTTGAACATTTCCAGTGTCTTGACACTTTCTACATTCTGCTGATGGTCTTTCTCTCCGCTGGACTTGAAACATTTACCAGATGGTATGCTTCCCGCTGGAAACATTTGTTTGTAAACATAGCCTCGCTTATTCAATAGTTTATGGATTTTCTGCTTTAGATTCGTGTTCAGCGACTAAGCGAAACACAAGGTAAACAAGCCGTTACATAGTTGGTTCATGAATATTTAACAGTCTTTCTCATGGCGTCTAAGCTACTTGAGAGATTTGAATACATCATTCCAGTCCATCATTTCCAGCCATAAACATTTTTTTGAATAGTGATACATTCAAGTGAGTAGACTGTGTGTGTAGGTGAACTCGTGCTACTTGCAACTCGTCTTCTGTCCTGTAACCTCCTTGAGTGCTCGTTCAATGACCAGGGTTAACTCTCACAACTTCGTTTTGTTTTTGACGAGGTGACTGTAAAGCAAATGTCTTTGATTTTAAGAAACGAGAAAACGTGAATGCTTCCTTACGTCTCTAGTTGTCTTGATGCCAGGAGAAGTCATTTAGTGGCAAGCCACACATCATACCCGACCTTGGCATTGCGCCTCCAAAAGCCATAACCTTTATGGTTTGGCAACTTATTGCCCCCCCCCCGGCATTTTTTTTTCACCATTCCGCGCTGCCAGATCAGAATTTGAGTGCGCATGAGTGAGTTACACGTGCGTGTGCAAGGAGTTCAGGTGAGAGACAAGCGTGGGAAGCTCGTTAATCTGGCTTGAATGTTGCGTCCATTTCTTGATCTCTTCTGTAACCTTACATTAGTACTGGTACATGTGTGTATGTAGGTATACACACACACACATATATATATATATATATATATATAAGGCGCGCAGATACACGGCTTTTTGTTGTTTCATGCGCCTTCTGTTGCATGTCATAAAACTGTAAACAGCCTTTACTGAATTTGGTTTAACAGTTAAAACAGACCACTTCCGACACCATAAGTGATCTTCCATTGTGCTGAGTTCTACCTCAATATTTATGGTCTTAATGGCGCGAGCCCCTCTGGGAACTTGACGATTATTTACTTCATGATCACAGATTGTCTTAACGCCAGACGGTCTTGTTTTGTTAGGGGAGGGGGGGGGAGAGGGAGCAGGCTTGTGCGCTTACAGGTTTCTGTGATGTGGCGGCCGCTCTGGCACTATAGTATCTCCGTGTTTTACCTCATCACCTTCTCTAGTGGATTTGTTCATTCACACTGGGGGGGGGGATATTTTGTGTGTTTTTATTTTAAAGGTTGTTTACTTTTTGATGGTCTGATCTACTTTTTTTGTGTGTTAATTTTTGTTTGTGCCAAGGAGTAACGTGTAAGGCAAGCAGGATCTGTGCGCTTGGAATGAATGAGTCTTGATGGTGAGGTGTGACACTTAATGACTAGAGCGAGCTACTGATAACATCTCACTGGCTACTCGGGCTCATTTCTGTGTGGAGATGTATCAACCCGGAGATGTAGAGATCTAAATGTACTGTTATTTGAACCTGTCAAGATAGTTGAGGTTACATAGTGTTGTGGATGGAGTGTGTTTTGATTTCATGCCGTTTAGGATACGCCTATGCCTATAATATAATTCTGTGATTTTTTAGGGTTGTTATTATTCTGGATTTATTGAAAAGCTTTACAATTTACAAGCATTCATTTTTTTAAATGTTATTAAATCATTTTTTCTTTTACTTCTTAAGATTAGAATTAGGATGTATAACTATATTGTGAAAAATATATAATATGTTCTGTTGCACCTGTGTTTGCTGCTGTAGTGTGGTAATCACGGTATATATACCTAGAAGTTTTCTATCTTGTCGATGTCACCAATAAGTCTATTTTAATTGGAAGTTAGCTCTAGTCTTTCCTTGCTTTCCTACACTACGCCCAGCGACATGTAACCCGATACTCGGATAGTTTGAATCACTAGCGTTATGGTTGTTTTGTTAACAACGAGCAGCGTAAGCCTATATTAGCTTTGTAATACATCAGTATACCAGATAGTTTAATCGATTCCGTTTAGAAAAGAATTTTGTTGTTTGAATACAGATCGAGACTGTAGACAAATTCATTGTATATTTTGTTCACCCATGACAGAAATGCTGAATGTACCCTTACAATGTTTGAGGTGAAATGAGCTAATTGAAAGACGATGTCGATGTTTAAATGTGTACATCTATAGAATAGAGGCCTTGAAAGTCTGAACATTGATTTTTTGTTCAGGAGGGAAACAGTATGTTGACGTATGAAGAGACGAGTCTAATCTGAAGCCATAAGTTGGGCTTTCCAGAGATTCATTAGTGACTCCATTCTTTTTTCTAGACAGCTATGTAATACATTGTTCTGTGAAGCCTCTTCTCTACATGCATGAAACATGAAATGTCTTGTGTTTAGATGTTACTAGATCTCACGAGTTTTCATTTTTTTAATACGTTTAGGCAATAATTGGTAAAAAAAAAAGTTGAGTACTGTCATTGCCAGCTTCAGGTCTTTATAACTATACCTGCACAGCTTCTGCCTCGCCATTTCTGAAAGAAATATAAGAGATTTTGTATTTTACTTCATTTGATAATCAGAGTGACGTTTTTAAAAATGTTTTTGTTTAAATAAAATACATCTAGAACATTTAACAATTATATTTTCTCCAACACATTTCATTATGTTCTCAAGACCCAGCGCTGGAATGAAGGAAACGAGCATCATAGAATTCTTCAGAACCATCCTTCAGTCTTTATAGATTTGTTTTCTGTCTTTCGTTTGTTCATTCATCTTCAACTTTTGCCTCTAGTTTTGTAAAGTATTCAAGGCCTGGGGATATTTTTAGTAAGACATATTTATGTATGTGTATTGAGGAGTAGGTCATATTTATATATGTGTATTGAGGAATATGACATATTTATACATGAATTAAAAACCTTGCTATATTAATAGACGTATTCGGAGTGCTGCATATTTTTGTTGTTATACATATCAGTTATTTTATTCACATAAGTCAGACTTACATTTGTTGGTAGGCCTACTAGCGGCTTCATTGCTCAGTACTAGATAGTATACCATTGTACTAATGATGAACGTAAGACACTTATTTCAACTTTAATTACCATGTCAGTGACAGTGTACGTTGCCGACCTTGAATTCTGTCGTAATAACGTCACTATCCACTGAACACCTTGAAGAGCATCCAAGGCCACCCCACCCCCTCTCTTTTGCTTCTGCTACAGTCAGTCGCTGTAATGAATTCCCTTGAGCTATCTGAAAAGAGCGTGGTTGGACTGTGACGGAACAACTTGAAAGAGAACTAAGAGAGGGCGAGAGACGAGAACCAAATCAACGACCGAACCTGTCCGAGTTACGTGAACGATTTTTGTCATGTCAGCTCGGGCGATGTCTTCATTGGATGTTCAGCTTGCGTTGAAACACATTCGGAGATTTATCTTTAAGTCCAGATGTTGGTCACTTCAGTCATGTTTGACTTGTGACTTAAGGATATGTGCTAGTGTGACACTTTAGAATCAGACCGATGTAAACTAAAGAAAGCCATTTGTGCCAGTTCCGTGATTGTATGGCGAGTGTCTGGAACGCTAATTCATTTTGTGTGTTCCCATCAAATGATCAACTGTAGAATTTTTTGTGGTTTTTGTCTCCGCCTCTTTCCTGCTCTATGCATGGCAGGCTGTTGAATGAACTCTTCATGACGTCATTGTTGTCTCTTTCCTGATTGGTTATTGGATTTATGTTTCTTCTTGCTACATGTCTTTTAAAAAAAAAAGGCAGTTGTGAATCGATAAGACACAAAATCAATTGAAGAGAACTGGTAAAGAACGTCAGGAAATATCGAAGCGGTGTATGTGTGGCACATTCCAATGTAGGAGAGTATTTAGAAATCATTACAACTAAATCTGTTCCAAGTTTTATATCCTTTTGCTTTAAAGATGAGCTTGAAACGGCACAAACGGAATCCTTAAATTTTGGCTGATTTGCACACGTTTTAATTCAAATCTTCTTAATAATAATAATAATAAGTTGAGACATGCATTTTTTGTTTGAAAACTTCTTGTGCAATATTGTTCAGATTCAATGCGTATATTTTGCCTAACGCAGACATCTTCACGCAAGTCTAGAGTAAGTCTATTTTATTGACATTCTGATGTGCCGTGTTTAAAATCTATTTCTGTTGATTAGCGTTGTCCATTTTTGTTTGTTACAAATGAGCTCTTTTCTTTACCAACGACATTGCTTTAAGTATCTTGAACACATTTTGTTTTCTCCTTTAAGAAATAGTGCCTCTAATGTTTGTGCCTCCTCTTGTTCTTTCTATCTCTTTACCAAATCGTGAATGTATCGCTTTTCATTTTTTGGAATGGTTGTTTATTTATAGTGCTAAGCGTAATTAAAATGTGCGACATTACTGAAGAAAGATTTTCTTTTGGTTTCAATGTGTGCTTTAGATTTGACTGTGTCTCCACTAACGATGCTTGAAGAGGACCTATGTACTGTGTTCTGCACACCTCTCTTTCCCTGTGTCCACGTTGAACTGTGCTCTAGCGCATTGCTCTTGATGCACACTAATACAGTTGTTGAGTGGCATCGCGAGCTTTTCAAAGTGGCCGCTGCCTGTTAACAATGTCCTCCTTAGTGCCAAACCACTGTGCCATCTCTCGAATGGAAACGTGAATGTGTCAGACATGTCTTTCAAACGTACGCGACGTAGTCTGCCAAGTCTACCCACGACCTTGACCAACCCGTCCAGTGTTCCAGCGGAGTTTAAACACGATGAACGGGACAGGATATCTCCCGTGCCAGCCGGGGTTTTCTTCACGGACCAAGGACGTATTTCTCCTGTCTCGGGTAGGCGGTCTGCTTCGCCGATATCTCCAGTGCCGGGCCGTCGGTCAACTTCGCCTGTTAAAAGCCCTCGCCAGGGGTCACCCGTTGGATGCGCTGGGCGGATCTCGCAGTCACTTAAACATCAACCCTCTGGATTAGGTGGCCTAGCTGGTCGGACTAAACTTTGCCGAATGTCTAGCACGGCGTCGAGTAGTCTTGGCAACACACTTTCGCAACACGAGCAACTCAAGCGTCACCATTCTTCGGGGTGTGCATACGGTGCATCGGTGTCTTCCAGTAGCATAAACGCCATACTGGGCAGCGAAAGCAGCATCAAGCATCAGAACAGTTGCCCGAGTAATTTAGCTCAGCTGGAGCGCCCGCAGCATCTTCACAATCAGAGACTTCAGCTTCAAGCCACTGCTGGTGATCACTTGGACTGTAAAAAACATTGGCGAAGTAGATTTTCTAGCGGCAGTGGTAGCGCATCGAGCGGCAGTGCCCAACATTCCATTGACACGGACGATACTGACACGGAGGTCAATTCGGATTGTTCTAGTCGGTCAAAGATCTATGTTCGAGGTGCAGGCCTGGTACATCAGGGCAGTATACCGTGTTGTCATTCCATTAAGTGTTCACATTCAGACAGTCAAGAAGATTCTGTTCATTCCAATGAGGTGCCATCAAGTCCTTGTAGGGCAAAATATAAACTGGTTCGACAGGTCAGTCTTACTAGCAGCATGACCCCAGGGACATGCAGTCCCAATCAGTTGAGTCCTTCGTCTCCTCAGGGAAGCCTTCGGGTGGAGACACCGTCGCCGACTTCCCTGAGATCTTTTGATTCTATTCCTTCGCCTTTGGGAAGTCTAGGGGGCGCCAGTTTGAGCCCTAGCAAAAGTCCGCACCCTCCGCTTCAGAGAAATGAGTCAATGATCTATGAAGAGGATGTCCCCGTGATCGTTAGGCGTAGAGGGTGTATGCTGAGAGTAAGGATTACATCTTTTGTGGATTTGGATAATGTCGATGGTGACGCTCCTGGAGATACAGTGCCGCCCATACCAGTAAGTAGAGTAACATTTTAATGTCTGTGTAAAGAACTAGACGCTACAATTCTTAATTACAAATAAGATGTCAACAAACGACCTTTTTTTTTTAATAGTCGTCTCATATGTTTGATGAGCTCTTACTAAAAGTGTTTTATTCTTTAAAGATTTTTTCAAGTTTTATTTCTATGTAATTCTACAAAAGTAAGTAAGCTACATTTTCCAAACTTTGGCTAGAAGCCAATGAAAATGTTTGGTTGAAAGTGTGACGCACTGAGATTGAAGTGTTTACACCTAGTCTATCTGGTCACACGCAGCGAATTATTCACTTCTTCTTCTTCTTTGTGAAATGTGAGACTAACTGGGTTATAATTGTATCACCCAATCCAAACGACTTGTGATATAATAGTTTACTTTCCAGTGGTAGTCAATGGCTTCAATACACTGAGTTGCTGCACAATATAATACGGTTGTTGACATATTCAACAAAATAATCAATCATAACATTGTAGACTGCATTAAAATTAGTAGGACTTAGTTTACATCATGTGCAATTTTAAACTAAACTTTAGTGTCAAAATAGTTGTGTTTGTCAGTGGATCCCGATGATGTGTAAATTAATGCTGGACACCCCCCCCTTTTTTTTTTTTTTCTAAAATGCATTAATTCAGTTCGATTAATTCTTTTCTCTTCCTTGTTCTCACTACTATCATTAATATTGAACTTGCCTCTATCAGCATGTGTCCCATATTTAGAACGATATTAAATTCAGTGGTCTTGTATGGTTTGAAGTAAATATCTCGTGTACCTAACGTTACGGTGAAGTGTTTCTTGTCGGCTACAAGTTGTGTCTAGAAGATGATGATCTACATTCACAGTTTCTCTGGGATCGATGCAATATGTTGGCACTGCTACTAGTATCTAGCCACAAGAAATACAAACCTAAATACGGCTGATAAAATAAAAATACAACTGATAACTAGCAGTTTAATTCTGTGTTAGCTCAAGTCATGTCAGATCGTTTACTGTTAAGCAGTCCTGCATTGACCTACGCTAGAGCTTTGGGACCCACCTTTCCAAAAAAGGTTCCAGTGATATTTTCCATTATTTTGAAGATAAGGCAAAGGCTGCCTGGTGTTAATTATATTTGAGGATGAAATACTGCCTGATGTTAATTATATTTGAGGATGAAATGCTGCCTGTTGTTAATTATATTTGTGGATGAAATGCTGCCTGGTGTTAATTATATTTGAGGATGAAATGCTGCCTGGTGTTAATTATATTTGAGGAAGAAATGCTGCCTGGTGTAAATTATATTTGAGGATGAAATGCTGCCTGGTGTTAATTATATTTGAGGATGAAATGCTGCCTGGTGTAAATTATATTTGAGGATGAAATGCTGCCTGGTGTAAATTATATTTGAGGATGAAATGCTGCCTGGTGTTAATTATATATGAGGATTTTCCATCATTTTGAAGATAAGGCAAAGGCTGCCTGGTGTTAATTATATTTGAGGCGTTGCCATTGGGGGTTGGATTGATAAGGGGCTTCATTCCAATCTGATATCTAATTAACGCATTAGATACTTTAAATTTTTACCAACAGCGCGCACGTTTGGTTTAAAAAAAGCTATGTTTGCAAATCGCATGCACATATTTACATACACATTATATATATATATATATATATATATATATATATATATAATCAGTTTGTATTAGTTGTATACTGTTACCTATCCCTGACAGTGAGAATCTCTTCACCCATCTATGTTTACATGTCAAGAACTACACTGCGATTACCGTATACAAAGCACAACCTTTTTCTATCATTGAAATAACTCTCTAGAAATGTTACGTACATGTACTTCAATTTCAGAGCTATGAAAGATCATTCTATTTTATCTGAACTAGCTATATCGTTGTTCGTAGGAAAATCCTGACTATCGGGCTACACTTTCTTATTCTGAGCTGAATGTCGGCCTGCTTGGTGAGCTGGTTCGGAGAGAAGAGAATTGTTTGCGAGACTTGAATCTTTCTTATCAGTTTTAATTATGATGCTCTTAAAGTCAGTATTCTTAAGGTCCAACCTGTGTTAGTAGACCTGGTGCCTCTAAGTTCTGTTTTAATAATACATTTGATCAAGGGAAGATGTTGGTAAGAAACATATTTTGATTGGAGAAAGGACAAGAACAAAAAAGTTGTGTAATAGAGGAATAACAAGAAGAGACAAACAAAAAGTGCATCTCTCTTATTGTCCATTGTTTAGTCTGAAATGTTGACACTGTGGCTCATGACGTTGGGCACTTTTTTTTTACAACTACTTTTAGTTCGACCAGCTCTTCATCTTTGCTGTCAGACTCTCACAACCTGATGTGTCGTCATTCAGTTGAGTTCTAGAAAATGAAAATAACATTGTCTTATAATGACTGCTCTATAAAGCTTACTTCCTTGGTGATGTCAATAACTAATTCCAGTATTTCAGCTAGCAGAAGTCAGAAATTAATGATAAACTTTCCACTTTGTTTGACCTTCCCCTGGCCAACAAAACATCAAAGAAAAAGCTAATCATTTTTTTTTTGTTCCTTTAAAAAAATACAATGCAAAAATATCTAGTTTTAAAATATCTATTAAAATACTGTTGTCTCACAACTAGTAAAGAGTCGTGACTGAGTTGAATAGCGCTATGAAGTATTTGTTGAAAGAACAGCGGCTTGCCACGATCAATTGACTCCGCATTTCCTCTTAGTTTATGGTCATTGTTTATTTTGTTTAATCTAGTGCCTTTCACAAGCTGAATGTTTGTGCGTGATTGTCATTGAGTCTGTTACAACAGAAATAGAGCGCTTGTTTAGTGCACCGATAGAAATTTGATGCTATGTTGATGAGCTGGGAAATAAATAGCCAGCTTTTTTTTTTCTTCTTCCCTCAGCATTAAGGCCAGAAGCTTAAATCAAGTGCACGCTTCCTAGTGTAAGCACTCAATCAGCCTCTGGTTGACAAGTCAGCATGATACATGCGCCATTGTCGTTCTTTGGGGCTTTTCCAGAGTATTTGTTGATAAGAAATTGATACAGTCGAATGGTCCATAATCTAGACCCAACCTAGATTGGTTCCATTTCTCATAGGCCAGGCTTTTCCAGAGTATTTGTTGATAAGAAATTGATACAGTCGAATGGTCCATAAACAGACCCAACCTAGATTGGTTCCATTTCTCATAGGCCAGGCCTGCTAGTGTCGTCGTACGATGAGAAAACAACTCTCCTCTCTCCGTCTTGAGAAAATGTTTATGCTTGGCCACATCTTCACTACTTGACATTAAATAATTTTTTTTTTACTAAAAAACAAAAAACAATGTTCCACAGAACTTTCAGACTGTGTAGTTTCCCACTACCAATAAGTATAATCGATCTTTGTATACACAATTTTGTTACCACATGGAGCTTTTTCTTAGTGAACTGTAGCCACTAATAGGAAGTATTTGATATACTAGTTCATCTTATTGGTGGAATATGAGATCTAGTAAGTTAGACTAGACTTGATTCCTTAGTGAACTGTAGCCACTAATAGGAAGTATTTTATTTACTATATCATCTTATTGGTGGAATATGAGATCTAGTAAGTTAGACTTGATTCGTTTAGTGTGCCGTCATTATATCGAAGGCTTTTCTTGATCTTTAAAATTGTGTTGAACTACGAATGTTTTCTTATTGGGTTTCATGCTATCTTTCATATCACGACCTTTTAATTGCGCGGAAAGTGAGAGGGTAGTTTTAGTAACAATTGGATGAGGTGAGTTTTTTTTTTTGGGGGGAAGGGGAGTACAAACTGTAATTCCAGTCAATCTATCATTCTCATTGTGTCCAGCTGTAGAAGACACAGATCCAAACGTAGACATTAAGTTAAGATTAAGATCTGAAACAGGTAGACACTGTCTAGTAGTATCTTTATAAAAACAAATGTCACGAACAAATAAAACAGCTGAAAACAAAACCACAAAAAGTGCTTGAGGATATCGATCAATGTTGCTGCAGCTTTTCAGCATTGAAGTTTGAACTGGTATATCTGTTGTTGCCAGAATTACAGCAGAGTGACACCATTGTAGTAATCAGATGTAGAACACAACATTTACAAGGCCAGTTTTTATTTTTACTTTGTCCCTTTGGAAATTGTCCATTTTGAAAGAGAAACAAATAGAATGTGAATGATATCGAATAATGAATTTTATTCTGCACAAGCTCCAAGCGCAAGCTGAACTAGATCTAAGTGTGATTATCTCTCTTCTGTGCAACAATCTATTCTGAACTAGATCTATACGCTGTACCTTATTTTAAAGTATGTATATATATTCACAGCTCCTCTATTATATTTACGACTTGTTTGAAACTACCTTATGTCTAGGTGTCCCTGGTTCAGCTGTGATTTGCGAAATAAATAAGAAACACTTGATAACACATAGAAACTTTAATAAACATTACGGCATCTTACAACAAGCTGGACTCTCTCTGACAACTAACACACTTCCGGTCATTCGCGCATATGTAAAAATAGATTATACATTCATACACACATTCATCCGTGACATATATATATATATATATATATATATATATATATGGTGCTATACCATATTCTGAACTAGATCTATGTCCAGTTTCCTATTCTGAACTATTCTAAACAAGACCTAAGAGCTTTTTAATAAAAATAATGAACTATATTTATAAGTACTTTTAACTATTTTCAAGAGATATACGTTTTCATATTTATTGTGAAAAAGTTCTAGTGCCATTCTCATTTTGCACACTGGAAGTTGATGCTTCAGCATCTATATGTACTGAGTAGTGTAAGCTGTGTCTTTGGTCAGTTTCTAAAGTCTGTACCTTGGGTCTGATAGCTAGTATTTGAGCCGAATAAAAACACATTTCACCTGGACACTTTAGTGACATGCTCTACAGTCTACATGATCATCCGAACTAGTTTTATTCTGTTTGCTTAGTGTGTGACTGCTGTGCCCTTTAAAGACTACTTTGTAAAGTGTGAGCATACATTGAGTGCTACATTCCGAATGGATTTAATCAACGTGAAAGTTTTAGCCAGTTCTATGGAATGAAAAAAAAATCAGTTGTATAGAATCAGCACTTTGAGTTACAACGTCACACCCGGTGGATATGTAGTCAATCTATTCTATCGTATAATTATTACAAATTTTGGTAGAATGACTTAACTTCAGTCTTCTATGTTTTTTTTTTGATAGAGTTTTATAGACTTTGCTGTTGAAGAACAAAAATGACTGCTGTAGATTAGATACTGAAGCTTGCAAGCGGCGGTAATAAATAACAGTAAATCCAACAGTATATTGTCTTCTTTTTCTAAAATACATCAATATAAATGTTTGCACATGTATATCTTTATTTTTGAGGAGGTTGAATGTTTGTCATAACTTTGTCCGATAGACATTTCTAAAGTGCAATGACAGGTTCATATTGAACAAAACATCTTCAGTTCAGAAAACAACAAAACTTTGAGGCCTGGAGCAAGAGTGCGCTGATTGACAAGGAGCTTTTCAAGTAAGCGATGCTGACGTCAAACTAAGATGGCGATTGGCAATTGTTTCAATTAGAAATCGTGGCTGATAAGCTATAGTGATCGGCTTATTGACCTTGAGACACGCCCATTGAGATCGCATGAATTCATTTCGTTATCGGTCATGTCATTTCTCGTACGCATGAACTGACCTTCAGCTTTGGATGATTGCAGATAATTTGTGTGACTTGCAGTTGACAATCGCATAAGTTTGATTCCTTTTCTTTCTTAGTCCATAGGCCACGGTGTGTAGTTTAGCTTGATTGGCGCTAGTGATACAACTCTTTTTCACACATTGCCAGCCAAAGGTGGCATTTGTTGATTTTAAGTGTGTGTGCTTTTCTCGTTCTCTCTCTCTCTCACACACATAAACACACACACACACAGATAGAGACTATTAAAAGTACATATTGTACACCCATCGTTGGTGTAGTAATTGAAAACAGTCTTGAGAACATGCCACACAAGTATTGACCTTCACTAAGATGTGAAATCAAAGTCCAAGTCTCTGATCATCCATTGAGGATGAGAATAATTAAAGGCCCAGTCCTTTAGAAAACAAAACAGGAACTACATTGAATAAAAAAAAATAAGTATATCAATTTATACATGTATTTTTGAAATATTAATTTATGAAATTGAAAGTAGGGCAAGCACATGATAATCCTTAAGGGTTTGCATTTACTGTTGTTTCTAACACTGACTGACTCTTTATAAACATGTTTCCCTTCAAGTAGCAGAAAAGAAACAACGCCCACTTTCTGTTTCTTTCGTAATTGTAACATTCCTGAAACTTCATTGCTATGGGGAAAATAAAACAGTTCCGTGAGATTTTGTGTTACGTGCCTGTGGAGAGATAGAATAAACCTGTATCTTTTGTTACTTGCCTCTAAATCAGTCAACTTATGCATCAATGATGGCACTTTGCTTAGTTTTATCCACTAACTATTAGTCATTTAGTTTTCTAACGGAGCGTTCTGGTGAAGACATCGGGCAGAAGTTGGTCTTTGCATTACTTTGTTCAAGTCTGATGTTCGATAACTCATTCATACCAGCTGGGGGCAGGAATCAATATGCACTAGGCGGAGACTATACTGAGTCCAATCTTGTTTAGAACACTGCAATAACGTGACGAGTTAACCGTCTGAAAGTAAAGGATTGCATTGATTTCCCCCCTATTTGGAGATCTAGTTAGTTGTTCGGTCATGTCCACTGTGTACGGCCACGCGAGAAGAATGTCCAGTGTGACTGGAACAATGGCCAGTAGGTCTGCGAAACAAGAAAGCGTCAGCGTCCATAACTTCTCGATCATTATCTATTTATGGTTCCATTACCATCAGAGTGTCATTGTCGTGATGATAAAAAGAGATACGAGAATGGAAAGGGGTTACATGAAATAGGAAAGTCTCTTCTAGGGGTCAGGAGCTAAAAAAATATTTCATCTTGAAACATTATCCCCAGTCAGTAAAATTGACTTTGTTTTCTTGTTCAGTTTATATTTGGAAACGTTTAAATGTAGAGAGTAGATTTTGTTTTCCTGTAATCTCAATTTATCTTCTATAACAACAGATACAACCGAGTAGTTTGTTTCGTTTTTCAAGTCTCCAAGTGTAGGTTTTCATATTTGTCTTACTTTTTGTACAATGTGAGATCAAGGTACTGCACCCAAGATCATGGTACTGCATCCAAGATCATGGTACTGCAATACGTAGTGCGAGCTTTTTGTTTTGTCTAATAACAAAAGGTATATTTTTGTGGGTTGAATTCTACTGTCAGATTTATTGCTGCCGGCTAAGGTCCAGTAGATAGAATGTTTAAATCCATTTAGTAGATTTAAGTACCTTCTGTTACCCTATGGCAAACATGTCTAGTATTTTTTCTCTAGCATATCATATTCATAGTTGTATCTGATGAAATAACCAAATCTCCGACTCCAACTCCAGCTGGTTTAGTGGTATTAATAAGATTGAACAAATCCAGGTTTATTGATTACCCCACAGGCAGGGAATTATGTTGTTCAATTTTGTTCCACACACACACGCCACGCATTCTCACACATAGTAACAAGATATATTTTTTAACCATTATTAATTTAATTTTTTTCCTCATTTCCATTGTAACATTGATACAAATAGATTTAATATAAAAAAGACTGGCTTCGTTATTCTTTATAACAAAATCGAAACCCATTTATTTTACCAATTGTTTTGTTTCACTGACGTAACCATTAGAGTCTATGCATTGAGAGTTCCATTAAAAGGTTTAAGATCTTTCATGGTTATGTTTGAGTCCAACCAGTAAACATTACAATTTAGAAATCCAATGTTCTTTGCATCTCATTAAAATTCAATTGAGTTCCGTACCTGAGTGTACAATCCAGAGTTTTCTATGACTTCAATGTCTGGTCTTTTAAGAGTCGGGATCTGAGATTGATTGATGGACTGGGATATTCTGCAGTATTTCTATCAAATCTATTTCTGCGGGATCTGAGATTGATTGATGGACTGGGATATTAAGCAGCATTTCTATCAACTCTATTTCTTCCCTTCCTGTCTCTTGCTCTTCTCTTTCTTTCTGTGTGTGTGCTTTCAAACATAACCACGTATACATCTTGTGGGCAGAACATTCCTGCTGGTCAATATTGAAACAAATAAAGGAATGAAATAAAGCTTGTACAAATCCATAACATAAACATAACCACGTATACATCTTGTGGGCAGAACATTTCCTGCTGGTCAATATTGAAACAAATAAAGGAATGAAATAAAGCTTGTACAAATCCAAACCAACACATGTATTTCTTCACATTCATAGCGTTAACCTTTATTTATTTTCAAAGTTTTCTTGTGAAAATGATCACATACCTATATATTCATTATATTTGCCCACTGTGTTCGCTGTATTGCTTCAGAGAAAGAAATTTTAAATAATTACACGTCCAAGTCATTGCCTCATGTTGCCACTGATGATGTCCGCACTATTGCTTGTATATCATGTTGAGAGACATCTGATGAGAGGCACAATGATCAACATAATGGAGTACTGATTTTTAATCAGAATGAAACTCTTTTCAGAGATGAATCTATTAGACTGTGCTTAAGTTTTCAAAATTGTAGCGTGTATCTGTTTTATCCAAGTTAAATGTTACAATGACTATTTATTTGCATTACTTTTGTTTTATTTATCCTTTCTGATTCATTAAAGACATCCTACCTTATTCCTACCTGAGCTAATTATTATTTTTAATTTAATTGTTACCAGGTCAATTGCAAGAGAAATTTTCGTTTAATTATTCGTTCATTAATCGATCAATTCCTCTGTCTCTGCCTCTCACTTCCAGTCTAGACAACTAATAATTTTTCAGGAAAAAAAACAACGCTTATTCTCTAGATTTAGTTTGCGGTCCAGTCGACTCCATTACTGACCTCTGCCATTTGTGCTTCTATTTCACAGTCCGAGTTTCACATTGCTGGACCGAGCTCTCCGCTACCATCGCCGCTGTTACGAAAGTGCCGGGATGAGCTTCCATTCGGCGGCGGATCGCCCGGAGGCCTCAGGCGATTGCAGCGGACTCTATCCGAGGACACGAAGCAGAGGCGACGAGAAAGTATGCCGTCCACTCCAACAGCGCCACACCCTCCGCCCACCCTGATCCACCGTAAGTAAAAACAAAAAGGTCATTTTGTTAGTTTTAGTCTTAGTCTGCACAGCATTAGCTCTGTTTGATTTGGACACAAAATCTGATTTTACAGAATGCCACGGTGTGATACAATAACGACCATCGAAATACGCGTCTAGCAAAAACAGGCTATAGTGAATGTTCATGCTGAATTAGTAATATGTATTTAATATCCGGTTTGCCTTCTTTAAGTAAGCAATTAGCAATAAAATACCGTAAGAGATAGAAACGAAAGCAATGTGCAGAAATGTAGTGACGATATAGTGGAACTTTAAAAAAAACGTAACAAAAATGAAAAGAAGAAAATAGGTTGACATTTTGTAGTAAATAGACGCATTAATACTAAACGTCAAGGTCGCTCTGTTGAAGGGTCACTGATGCCAGTGACAAAATAACATACGCTGCTAGAACAGGCTAGAAATGTGATTTTGTAGTGCTAAAAAATGCACAAAAAACATGGATAACATATGTTAGGAACCATTCCTTTTCTCATCCACTATTTAATTGGTATCCATGTTCTAGTATTATATTTTAACAAAATTGGTGAAAATGTTGCCTTCACATTTATTTTACATTCTCCTCAAACATAGTGCTGACTCTAAGGCAGAACAAGTTCCACTAATAGGAGTCTAGTTAACCTTTACAAATTACACTTTCTCATTGTTCCTTATAACAAAGTTTTTACTAACATTTTCCTACATTTGTTTCTGAAGTCCATTTCATTATCTAATCGTATATACATATATTTTTGAAATCATTTTCAACCTTCAGTTCTTGAAAGAAATCTAAATAGATATAGATGAAATAAATGTATAAGTACAGACATTTTGTGTGAGAGCATTCTCTATATATCAGGTATAATATAGGAGACTCTTATACCTGCTACTAATTAAATTTCAGTGTTATGTCTATTTTGCTTTCTGAAAATGACGGACCAGAGATCTCCTAAAGCCTCTTTAAAACAGCGACATGTCTTTGGATTTCTTTCTAAAATTGAAGTATCTCAACCTTGTGTATGTCACACAGAACAATGTGTTGTTGTTTTTGTGTCAACATTTTATTTCTTGCTTAGCCATCCTACCCAGCTAGCAATATATTGTATTGTCTATAGCGCGGAACTATTTCAATCTGACAAACACGATTTATTGAAGGATAGTGGGAAAATTGAACTGTTGGCAGTTCTCAACATTCTATCCAAGCTACTCCAACTGACTTTTTGTTTGATTCTTTCAGATGTTGAACCTAGCAACCTCCTCCGCATGAAGAACACGGTCCTCGGCCAGTCAGCGCCTTCACTCATCAACAGTTTGGTAAGCATTCTTGTTACCCTATTATGTCTTAATGCACCAGTGACATTTTGATCAATTCGGCCATTCTATTCACATAATGAGGGCGCGGTGGCTGGGCGGTAAAGCGCTTGTCTTCCGTACTGGAGGTCCCGGGTTCGAATCCTGGTGAAGACTGGGATTTTTACTTCGGGAGTTTCGGGCGCCCTTGAGTCCACCCAGCTCTAATGGGTACCTGACTTTAGTTGGGTAAAGTAAAGGCGGTTGGTCGTTGTGCTGGCCACATGACACCCTCGTTAACCGTGGGCCACAGAATCAGATGACTTTTACATCATCTGCCCTATAGACCACTAGGTCTGAAAGGGGAACTTTACTTTTTTTTTTATTCACATAATGTATTCGATGGAGGTAAAGATTCGGTATAGTGGAAATACAATGAAAGAACGGGAAGAGGAAATTGAATTGTTGCAATATTTGCAGAGTGAACTGCTTTAATTTTTTAAAAAATTTTTCCACCAAAGTACACTTCTGTTCTGGCAACTCATTAAAAATATTGCGACACTGTTAGGTGATAAAATATGTTATTTTATCATCTTTTTAAAATACGCCCTGCCGTTTCATTATTTGTTGAGTGTCTTCAATATGAAACAAGTGTTCAATGTACATAGAAAATATCATTACCGCCCTTGGCCATATTGATTCAGTATGATTTGTCCCTGCTTAAAAAACAATCCTGATGATGAAGTAGCGGGAATGGAACGCTAGTTTGGATGTGCTGTGGAGAGAGGAAATTGAAGGAAAGCCGGCAAACTAAAAAATGCATGGAATTAATTTTGTTTCTTTTATGTCCCTTTATGGCCGCCATTTTGACTTGCTTAAAACTAAGACGCGTGTCTAAATCACCTCAGAGGTTCACTTCACAGCCTTAGGTGCAGGCAAGAAAATAACGTGGCACCCACACAGTCAAATTAAAAAACCTGCTAGTAGAACTGCAGTATGTATATGTATATAGTTGATCATTCATGCGATAACGTTTTAAACAAATACAAGAAAATGTACAAGAACTAAAATGTGTTAAGCCTTACAAATTATGGTACAATT
>JADKLZ010000130.1:28708772-28727644 GCA_021533235.1 Biomphalaria straminea | reverse complement strand
ATCTACATTTATTTAAATAATTCGTCTACAAGACTTGGATCAAGTCACTTGTCACCAACCATGTGTTCCAGTTAGAATCTTCCCCGGCACCACGAGATCAATCAACCAAAGAACATCTCGTTACACATATTATGACTAGAGTGCACTGAGTCTAGGATATAACTTGAACTGCTGGCTTCCTGTCACTCTCCTGATACTTTAACTGTATCTATTTACTTAATAATCTACCACTGTTTCCATGCTGTGAAAATGCCTCATGTCAAAGAGAGGGTTTCACTATTCAACTGTAATGGCCAGTAGAACGGGATGCGAGTTGATCGTGAGGATCTAATGTAGGCTGTTGAATGCTTATATGAACTCGTCTTCTAGACTAACATTTTGTTTTCACTTTGCTCGGATTTTGTCTCTCACCACAAATACTTTCAATGGAGTCTTGAAAAGGACTTGGCAATAAATACATCGAAAATAACAAACTATTTTCCTTTCCTAGGATGTTACAAAAAAAAAAAAAAAAAGAGCTATTGTTTTTTTTAGATTTGCCATAAGGAACGTTTGTATCAATGAGATGAACGACTACTATTATTCAGTTTGTCTTTTCATTATTATTATTATTAATTAACGACTGGTTAAAAAAAAATTGATGAGTCAGAAATAAATGGATTTATGAAATATTCGATTATATTTGGAATGCACATATGAGGTTTATTAAATTGAACTGTTTATGACGTAGAACTGGTGCAGAAGTTACATTTGTACTAACTGCTTTGTATTGTGAATCTTTTTGAAAGAGACTAATTAAAGTCAGCGAGTTTATTTGCAGCAATAGTTTGGCAATGAAAAAAAAATTAGTTGAGTGATAAGGAATGACGGGTGGTTGAAGAAAGATTATGACCTTCAGGGAACGAGCTGGTTTTAGCCGGTCTCTGGAATGGGGGGTAGGGCTGGTCATGCCTTCCCTGAGCTGGACGTCACATTTCCCTCTGACGTCAATAGATTTGCAAAATTCAGCTGATAGTTTATTAGCTCTTTCTTTTAGAGTTTGTTTTTTCTCTCCAGGGGATTATTTCCCCTAGTCCGTCGTCTGGCCGGCTTCCATGGAGGAAATAGCCGTGCTAGAGAGGGCAGACTTGAGAGATAAGGAAGGGCGCTGTTTAGTTGCTAGATGTTCATTAAAATCTATTTAGATTATATAACCGTGTGATGTAGTTAACTCAATGACATCATTCAGTCATACTGTATGACTTCCTTGATTGCTAGAGTCTAAGATTTATATCTAGAAATGTATTTATTCGTATAAAGTTAATCTGTTACTTAACATAAATGGTTATAGTTCAATTGAAAAGTCTTTCACTTCTACACAAACACATAAAGACGCACTAGTCTATACTAGTGGGAAGCGTGGTCGAGAGGCTAAGTGCGGCTTGAGCTTGGCTTGTTTGGCTACCTAGAAGGGGGCTCGAGGTTCGACACCCGACTCGGGCAGAGTTGTGTTTACTGAGCGCCCAAAGGCAGCACGGGAAACCAATTCCTAGATACCCCCTCCCCCCCACCGGTCCACAAATGAGATTGGACCAAAGCGCTCTGAGCATGCTATAAGCATGAAAGTAGCGCTATATAAAAGCTATAATAATACTATAGTTTGTACAGTTAATGTTGTGAAAATATTTCCAGAAATCTCTCTGTCATATGTTGTAGTTTAGCACTTACAAACTTCTTGGGACCTTTTGTTTTGCAACTGTTTTTTAACACTTACAGTTGTTGGTTTTTTTTGTAGTAAGTTTTTATTTACCTTTGTTTTCCATGACGTCATTATCTATATGGGCTCAGTAAGGGTACCCAGATACACTAGGACGTTGAGCCGCTGCAGAGCATAAGAGAAGGGTCTCGGATCGCAGATGCCATACACAACAGAGGCAGAAAGAAGGCTGAAAATGCAGCTGCCCCTGGTGATGTTATATGCCCAACCTGCAACCGCAGCTGTGTAGTGTGTATCAAGGATTGGCTTCTTTAACCACACAAGAAGTTGCAAGGGGAAAAGATCGTCTCTCGAGACGTAAAATGAAACAGAAGAAATCCAAACACTTCAGCTATGACAAGAAACAGCAGTTAGCCACTCGTCCTCTTACATTCCCAAGAAAGCAGCTAACACTCACACAACTCCAAGTCTACTTAACATACCTACTGTCCACAGTCATACTCTGGGAACACATAGAGGGATGGAACTCTTTTCTTCAGTGTAACATCAAAAACAAGACATTCAATTTCACGGTGCATACTACTGGCACAAGATGGTATGGGCTCATCATTGACAGATTGACGCTCCATTAACAGCGCCAGAACATCTTCTTCCCATAGACGTTTTGTTTGCATCTCCTCTAAAAGGTCGTTGTCTTGAACTTTAGCTATTGCGACTGTACTACATATACTGATTATTGTTGGAGATTGACATGAAAAATAGTTTTGAAAATGAGATGGACATGCATCTAGTCCTCTAATGTTTCTATCAACTCTGTCTGGTACAACACGTTATTTCGTCCACTTCTCAATACTCGAATCAAGTTGAAACTTTGCACAATTATTTAGTGTCCTTAACCAAATAGAAATCAATAGGGAAAAAAATAACCAATTAGTTCATTTAATAGAGGTACTTTATTCGTCTTCATTGAAAAAAAAAAAGATATAGCATACAGTTTTGAGAGATGGTTGTAAATGTGGCGTTCTTCCCTTTAGATAAGCCTTTGTCTTTTGTTAAGTATTTTTTTGTATTTTGATTATTAAGAAATCAAAATATTAACTAAAACAAAGAATACATCTAGATCTGCATGTTACGCATTACTATGTTTAATAAATACTTTTAAGAATTAAAAAAGACAAATAAAAACCAAGAGCAGATGTCGTTATAAGACAATATGCAGAGGTCGTTATAAGACAATATTGACCGCATACATCTAATAAGTGGACATTGTAAATGTTTCTTTATGGATTCGAGTGTCTGAATGCGTCTGATTCTCATCATCATCAATGAAAACTTAATAATAAACATGTAAGGGAGATAACAAAAGATAATTCTTCAACAAAAGACATGTTCATGTTCTATAATATCCCCTAATTTTTTTAAATTTGTTTTTTTAATCTTTAATATTTAACTAGAATCACTCACGTTTGTTAGTTTTTAATCTTTTTTTTATGTCCTTTATGATCTGTACAAAAATACACTTGAACATTTGACCATACAATAAACATACTGTTCAAACTGACCATAATATTATATTGTTCAAACATTTCTATTATACAGTGAAACTATACATTGCTATAGTAGCCACAATAACATCGATTGTCAATGATCACGTTGGTCCATCCCAAGGTTTCAAACTGATCCAATGATACATTTTTACTTAAGTCCTCAACCTACAATAATAACACTAATGCTTGGCTTCAAAGATGAAATAAAGAGTTCAGTAATTGACGTGTCTACGAACTCCTAGCTGTGATAACATTTTGTCTGTATGTGTGTCTGTCTGATACGTAGTTTGTTCACGGAATCTCTCCCATACTCAATCTCGGATCAGGTTGCAATTTTGCACAATTATTTCTTGTACCTGACAAGACAAGACCAAAAAAAAAAAACAATAAACAATTAGTAAATCAACTATTGGTTATTAATTTTTTAAATCAACTATTGGTAATTATTTTTTTTGCAAGGTATCGAACAAGGAAAAAAATCAGACTTAGCATGTCGTGGTATTACCGTACAAGCTAAATTAGTGAGGTGGCCTAAGCCCTAAGTGAACCATTTTTTTTATACATTTAAAAAGTGATCACCGTTACATTCACCAGAAACCCCTTCTACCCCTCCCTCTTTTTGTTTTCGCCTTTCCCAACTGGTCCTGATAAGTGATTGGATCTTATCCCATTTCTATTTAATGTTTCTATAGGTCAGACCATTCAATGAAAGGACAATACCAATAAGTTCTGTTTTATTCTTTCTGTTCATCTTTTCACATCTTTCTGCCTGGCTTTAGAAATAGATTTGACTTGAGAAGTATTCTTGGTAAAAATAATCACCGTTAGCGCTACGTTCCTCTGTCTCAACTTGACCCCGCATTTCCCTTAGGTCAGAGATGAGTGTTTCTGTTACCTTTGACTCATTATTTACTTGGATTCTTATTTCAGAAGGACATGAACGTGACCAGAAGAAACAGTCGAAACTATGGTGGCCGTAAGTCCGTGGTGGCCATGACCTCGACCTCTCCGACACTACCTCCGAGATGCCCTTCCCCACAGATCAACCCGTCTGGTGAGTCTGCAACAATGTCTTGTACGAGTCTAGTATGTCTGTATGTTCAATGCGTCTATCCGAATAACATGCCAGTACGACTCCATGTTCAGCCTAGATTATAACTCTGACTTTTATTTATACGATTTGTTTAGTATGGCTTGATTGTGAATTGGTTAATTGTGAGTTAAAGAAAAAAAATATTTAAAGTACCCTTAAAAAACTTATCTTTTTTCAGAACTTTCTTTGGAAAAAAATATTTTTGGAATTTTACGGCGTCAAAGAAAATGCATCGCTAAATTCATTAATAGTGCCTGAAATAAAAAAAAAAAATCTCCTGATATAGAAAAAGATTAGCACAACATTTTGTTTAATTACGCCATTCACAATTATTTCCCTTATGGCTCTAGTGTCTTTATCATGTCAAGAGCTGCAACTCTTTTTAGAAAGTATTGCAGTAATATTTCTTTTTGTTGTGTCCCTTTATTTGACACAACAATTGTAGCTGAAAAATGGAAGATTTGCATCATGTCATCTTGATGTCAACTCGCAATTTATTTTAATTTTCGTTTCCTTGTTCTGCTCAAACAACTAAACACACACACACATGAGCATACAATTTTTACAGAAAAAAAAAGAGCCTGGTTCTTAGCTGACTGACATAGATTTTTCATAACCAAAGTGAAGTGTACCCTGAAAAACAACCTTGATTGAAGCTAGCTCTATATTATTATAAGTATTAGTATTAGTATTTTATTATTATTATTATTTGTGTGATATTTAAACCGTTGGTGATATCATTGATAGACAATAAGGTGCTAGCAGCTAGATGATGTGACAACTAAATCCAATGTAGTTAACGCAGTGTTTTTTGACTGGTAACTTTTTGTTGCTTTGTGCAGTCATGAGAATTCTGAGCATTTCCCTTTCCTGATGTCATTAAAACCATTCTGTGTATAGAGTTCATAGTTGAACTCAACTGTTGGGTATGAGATTTTGTTTTCCCTAGACAGTCACACAAGTTCGTCTCACAATCTTGACACTCAACTTTCGACGCTGCCAGACATTTCATATTCATCTGATTGTGTAGAGTGTAGACTGTGTTCTTCTTAAATACAAGTGTCCATTTTTTTTCTGTACTAAATGTAGGAGGGCATTCAGCACTAGGATAAGCTAGGATTACTTCTAGAGAAGATAGGTTTGGCCCTGTAATAATGTTATGGCAAAATTATATCGCTATATAATCTTAAACTAGTGTGGCATAGATGCATTTTTTTTTAAAGCTGTAAGATATTTTTTTAATCAAGATCTATTTCGAGATATTTTCTTTCATCGATGTTGGCAATGGAAGCTTTGCTAGAATATGTTGGGTTTTGTTTTTTCGTCTCGTTACTTGCCATTTCTTATTTTTCTTTACATCAAGACACTTTTGTTTTTATATCCTGGCTGTTAATTCTCTTAGACTCTCTCTCTCTCTCTCTCTCTCCCTCTCTCTCTCCCCCTCTCTCTCTCTCTCCCTCTCTCTCTCTCTCTCTCTCTCCCTCTCTCTCTCTCCTACTTCTCTTACTTGATCTAACCGACGGTTCACTATTCGTGTCTTTATCGCCGATGTGTGTTTCTTCAACTACCAGAATCGATCGCACCGAGAAACTAGATTCTCCTCGACCTTCTCTCCCCCCCCCCCCCCGGCAGCCTTGTGTCTGGTTTGATCAATGCTATTTATTCCTGATAAAATGTCTTTCTGAATGCAGTTTACTTTTTTTTTTTTCCTTCTAAAAAACGAAATAAAAATTTAAAAAAATGTCATTGTAGACTCGAGTTAAAAGAAAATTGCTCTCAGATTTGTGTGTTAACGTGGTGCTGGAACAGAACAGATCACATCTCTTCACTTGATAATACACACATGCCGCTATGCCCATCACAATCACACGCTATGCCCATCACACTCACACGCTACCTCCAACACACTCACACGCTATCCCCATTACACTCACACGCTATCCCTATCACACTCACACGCTATCCCCATCACACTCACAGGCACCATTGGATTATCTGCTCAAACAATAAGTATAAGTAAGGAAAACAATTTTCTGATCAGGGAAATATTTGGATGGTAGGATGGAATAGGAAAAGGCATCAATAGTGTTACAACATCATAATTTGGCTTTTACCCTTTTAATGGGAGAGAACATCACTCCTGGGTTCAGTGCCACATTAATGTGCTCGTGATATATATATACACACTTCAACACTCGATAATGTTTGTTCATTACGTTTGATGTTTGTATCTTGTTAGAGAAGCGAAGACAAACTAAGCCATTTAAGTAAACTATATGTTCAGGACTTGTCCTATCTTCAAGAAGTATTGATCAGCAGATTGTTAACAGTTGATGCTGTAGATATGTTGACTCTGCGTCAGCGTCTTCGTGACGTGTGCATAGAGATTAGCGTCTCGCCTTAGTGTTTTTGTCTCGTCACAAGTCATCCTGTCTTTGACCCGACTGTCAATTCACTGTCAGCCCCTCTGGCAAACCTTGTTGTCATGTAATGACATGCGTCATTTCCTTCTTCAAGAACATTAAACCATGGCCTAGTGAGGAGGAAATAATAAGGTAGAAACATCGTCTAATTCCTGTAATGGTTGACACAGTGGCTGCTCCATCTCAGCCAAGAGAAAACATCTGTATCGGTATTGAGCGTGAATTAATAAAACACACTACACATTTTATGCTTTGGAATTGAAACATATTCTCAGATAATTAGTTATTTATACGAGCCATTCCCTTGTCTTTGTAGAATTATAGATCTAGGTCTCCTTGGGGCAGCATTTAGTTGAGAACCGGGTAAAACACGTCATAAGTTAATACCTGTCTTGGCTGAGACCATCGTCTCTTGTCACTCGCTATATGGGCTACTGGCATTTTGACAGATTATCTTGGCCAGAGATGGGGCGTTATGGGAATAGATTCACCTTATCCTCGTGTCAAGCGGTAGTTTGTTAGACATTTTGTTGGCTGGACAGAGTTGGAAATTCTCTGTTTTTGGTCAATACGCCAATTTCTATCATTTCCAAAACAGATGATTGACTCAGGTCTCTGTCTTCCAGGATGAAATAATTGATTGGAAAGAAGATATACTAAAACTATAGGAGTTTCAAGAACTTCTAACGTCAGCAATGGCAAACCAAAATAAAGACCAGATTTTGACATGGTTTTCGGTCTCTTTTCTGAAAATATTTATTTTCTTTTGAATTCTACTTTATCGTCATGTAGGTTAACTTCTTGTAATAGACTTGTTCATTATTTGTATGATAAAATGTATTCAATATTTGACTTATCATGTTCTCCTTGAAGTTCTTTTTTACCGTTAGTACATTTATATTCGCGACATATATTTATATATGTCCCTTTGTTGTTGAACTAATTAACAATCTGCAGAACTGACACTAGGGATGGCAGTGTATCTTCGGTGTTGTAGTGTTTTAAAGCAAGATGCTTTAATGTGGGGGACACAATTGGTGGCCAGTTCTTCAGATTGTTCATTACGTTAGTTCCAGACACAAGCTACGCTATTGTGTATAGTAGGAATAGATGAAGCAATCATTTGGATGTGCCTCATGTCATGAAAAAACAACAAAATTCTCTCTTATTTTGGGAAGCATTGCCATCATCTATCTGACAAGTGTCGCCTTGTTACGTGTTCTGGCATCATTGTCTCCACTTAGTTGTTCTGCTGCTCAGTGTGGAGTCAGATTATCTTAATGCAGTCCTGGGCAGGAGCCTAATGTCATTTTCTAGTGTCCTGGCTACACGCAGTAGTGGATGAAACATGGGGAAGGTGCATGTCGGGAAGGTGCGCGGTTATCTTTGAGTAGGACGTGACATAGCAACTTTATTCACTTCAGTCCCCGAAATAGAAATAATGTTTAATCTCTCAAGTAATATAGTGATGCCAAGACAGAAACCTGTTTGTCTCAATGGAAATATAGAAGTATCTAATAACTATATATATATATATATATATATCGCAGGCACGAATTGAAGGTCATTATGACGTCCATTTGTCTCGAAGAAAGAATTTCTCCTATCTGTGTTTCCTGATAAAAATCTGTAGATGGATAAAATCAGTTCCATGTGTGGCATAATGTTTCTACTTTTGACTGTGTGTGTGTGTGTGTGTGCGAGCGTGAAGTCAGACTATATTTTCACTGGTTACATTGATGTAAATCAAAAGAGATAGTTTTGGTTCATTCCTTGTTCAAGTGAATATAAAATTTAGGACATGTTACATTAGCATGTCAACTTATATTCACGTCACGTATTGAAATGTGTAAACAAACATAAAATGTCTGCTGCTTATGACATTAGTATCTCAGCAGCCAGCACTTTGCTTTTCTTTTCCAACATTCTATGGCTTTAGTGGCTTTAGACTTCAAAGACTAAATCCTGTGACATTGGACTTGTTGGACACGCAAGACGATGATACTTGACAACAAACTGATAAGACAATAAAAGAGCAACGAAATGGACAACTAATTGGAGAGGATTTTAAGAGCTGAAGTTGGTTCGAGTTTTACTCTACCCCCCCCCCCCCCCATTCTTCCCCCAAAAACCAACGATAAAAATAGATTGAATTTAAACCATATAAAGATAGAAACAGTAATAAATTTAAAAACAAAAAGCGTTGTTCATTGTATAGTACTATAGTGACTAGAATTTTGTAGTGTGTGTTGAAAAGGGGGGTATCAGTCCTAACATCTCTATCTTGAGGGAGACCACACGGAACAACAAGCACAGAACCAATTCTATCTCGGACTAGCCCCCAGAGAGCTTCCTTGAAGTCATTCTTGTTGTCATCTCAATGTCATTAGTGTCCTGCCGTGTCCTCCATCGTACGGGGCCGAGGCGGATGAAAAGGACCCTATTGCGATGAAAGTGATTTCAAATAGAGTTTTCGGACGAATCCGTGTTAGTGATTTTCAAATTTGGTTGGTGAGTGGCTTGCTGGTGCAGGCGAGTTCGGATAACTTCGTATTCTTTTTGTTTTCCCTTAAGGAGTCATTTAATACGAATCTATTTTGTGTCAGGATTTATGATGATATTACTTTTTTTTTTTTTTTACATCAAATTTTAAATTTTTTTTAGTTTTTTTTTTTGTACTCATAAAAAAAAAACTTAATCCAATAACAAATAGACATTTCCAAAGAGTGTCCAAGTGCTTTAGGGCAGAGGTTTTCGTAATTTACAGACTTGAGAGCTCACAGAGATTGTAATATTTATTACTAGACCATTACTAATACTCCGAATTGAATGATTACTTTCTTACACAGTAGACAGTACAAATATAGAACAAGAAAAACATTTTAAAAATTACTTTAAACAAAAAAGTTGTAAGTGTAATTGTATCAATTAGTTTGGATCAATTTGTAATAGTTATAGACTAACAATAAGTCTGCGATTAGAAATAGTTTTTACTTTTTACGATTTATCTAAACAAAATGTCCACAATGTATAGGAAATGGCCAAATATGTATACTGGATGTACCCACATTAGCATTGAAGGTGACTAGATAACTTGGACAAATAGGATCCTCTTGATTCCCTAAAACAAGTTCTACTACAGCGCAATCAAAACTTGACACTTTGAACTTCAGAAACCTCCAAGACCTCGGGCCGGAAACCTCTGCCCATTAAGACACACTTTGAAGCGTGTGGGTTCGGTTATATGAAGTACATGATTATTGAGTCCAGTGTGCTGGGTAGAATAGCTTTGCACTTGTGGTTTTGGTTGAGTCAGTTTATTTTTTTATGTATACTATTTACGTTTGATTTAATTAAAACCTTGGCTTGTAGTAGGTTGTTAGTATGTGACGTCAACTCAGTCACCTCCAGCTTTGTCACGTGCATGCCATGTGACCACAGTGACGTAGAGTCTCTAATGGCGGTAAAGCTGATGGAGCAACTGATAGTGGGCGTAAAGCCGTTGACAGTGGCAGTACACACTGGTTGGCAACATTGGGAAAGTTCGTAGGGCAAGGCTGGGGGGTGTTCTGTGATGTAAAATAATGGTTTAAAATTTAAAAACTACGTAAGCCAGCAAACTTAGCCTAGCTCACTATTTGTGGATTCTTCTTTTTGTTTCCTGATGTATTGGTTTTTATCCACAGTTTAAATTGTTAAAGATACATTTAAAGGGAACTATTAAATATATAAGCTCTGTTTATGGAATACATATGGGATTCATAAAAGGCAATATTTATGAGATATGTAAAGGCTATGTATATTTGATATATAATTAATATAAAGGCAACAATATGAAATATATAAACACAAAATTATGCTGTAGTGCTTACTAAGTATGATCACATGGTACCGATACTGTAAATTTTAACAGACCAGCAACACGCGCCAGTCTTCTCTAACGGCTTGGTAGCAAAGAAGCTGGCAGACGCCAAGATGTCATTCTCTCACCAAAAGTTTGGTACACTCACATTGCGATATCATTTGCTTCTAGACATGAGTTACATTGGGTGTACCATTGGAGCATAAACTAAAAGAATTCAAGAGTTTGTGTTGGTTTAATATTGGTGCAGTCTTTCACCTGGTTTGTATACAATGTGCTTGTAATAGCTCCTTTCCAATAATAAAAATAAAACAAGATTACAAAGAGAGTTTGTGTGATACACAAACTCAGAGGCGGCCCCCGTCGGAGTCGGATCCCTGTCAGATCCGCTTTGATATCTCAACGGACGGACAGACAGACAGACAGACAGACGGACAGACAGGCCACACAAAACTAATATACATCTTCCGTGCTTTGATCTCTCAACGTTAGCCTTGTAAAGCCGATGTTTAAGGCAACTGCCACACTTGTTTTATGAGTTGATTATTTTACGAGTAAATACTGGTATGTTACTCGTATGTTGGAACAAAAAAAAATGTGTTAACATGTGCAGTATATTAGATTATTAATTGTCTTAAAGTAGGTTTCATTTATATTGCATACTAATTAGGTTTTTTCTCTTTAAATACTGTTTGCATAAAATATTTTAAAAAATTAGATTTTGAGCTTTTAGAAAAAAAAAAGTAGCCGTTGCATCAGAACTTTGAATGCTCTATATTATCGTGATGTCAGATTTTCATTTTCTCTTCTACTTTCTGAGCACTAAACGGGACGGACGGACAGACGGACAGACAGACAGACAGACAGACAGACAGACAGACAGACAGACAGACGGACAGACAGGCCACACAAAACTAATAGCGTCTTTTCCCCTTTCGGGGGCCGCTAAAAATAATACAAAAATTGTACAGATAGACTTATCTCGGCAGATGCCATCACTTTTCATAACAAGGACGATTCTGAAATGTCAGTTGTCATGTCCGATGACAGAAAGCCTTCGTCAGTGACACCAGATCGTATGTGAACCAAGATTCAGCGGTTCCAAATGTGTGTGTCTGTGTGCTTGATGTGGTACAAGGTGACGTCACTGACTAAATTATGTATTGATTAATTGAAATGAGGTGCCTAATGACGTACTGCATCACGTGGGCTGGATCTGAAACTGATTTCACGTGCGTCCTCTGAGGACACTAGTGAAGTCTAGTTGTGAGAGTGCTACAATGTCAGACTGAGAGCACCTGATTTAAGGATCAATACAAACAACTCCTTGCGTGGGTTTGCTGGAAGTTGTTTTTTTTTTTCTTTTTATAATTTTATTTTCTTTGCCTTTCACATAAAAAACAATTGAAGCTATCAGCAAACAAAAAATTGTGTTCTTATTCTCGACAGGAGGTCGCTGTATGACGTCTTTTGTGACGTTTTTGTGTGTCGTTTGTTTTTACTCGGTGTATGCTAAATTTTGTCTGCTATCAAGTTGTTTTCACTACATTGTTGATATTGCCCTAAGACATAGCTCTAGATCCTTGGAACTAAGCTGTATTGCATTCGCTTCTAGAAGATCTGATAGGGTTGTATTTTAAAATCTAAAACAGGCTGCATTGACAGGATGGCATTACATTTTTTTTAAATTAAGCAATGATGTGGAATCTATTTTAATGAGACTGATTTTAAATTATCTATGATCAGCCAATTTTTTTTTTTCTTTAACTCATTTAGATTTTCTCGAGATTTTCAGTGTGTGCATCAGCTGGTTGTTCTTTGAAGCGAAAGTATTGAAATGATTTTCTTTCAAAGAAAATATATCTCTGTGAAAAACAACACTTGCCGCTATTCCCGGAGTTCGGAGATAATTTTAAAAGAAAAACAAACAAAAAGGTGGGGAGGTAAAGTCTATATTAAGTGAAGGCAGATGACCGTCCAATTACTGTAAGGTTTATCTCATCTTTTTATATAAACATAATGGGTTAATTACAACTGATTGATTAACTAATTAGTTAAATTATCCTGAGAGTCTCATGTATTTTCACCGACAATGAATAATTATGAAAAGTGTCTACTAGATCCGAGAATGGGAAGTGGGAGAGAAATAACATGTCAAAGAGTTCACCCAGACAACAGTTGATACAAGCTTTGTTTCAAAGAAAGCTTTGAATACTTGAACAGTTTAAAAACCTCCATAAACTTTAAGTCGTTGTTTCACAGTAGATCTGTAAGTAATCTAGACATTGACGGAGGGAAGGGGGGGGGGTAAAGTAAAATAACTTATTTAGGGAACTTTTGTAAAGTGTGAAGGTGTAGGCCATTAGACATATGGGCTTGAATTGTTAGCATGTCTTAGAAAGACTCTTGTTTCTATGTATCTGTTGGTCAAATCTTGTGTTCCACTTAATACATAGTTTCATGCAAGTGTAGTTTCTGTAGTTCCATTCTGCAGACTTTTGATTTGGTTTGCACAGACTCACGTGCTGACCATCAACATCTAATTGATATATAACGTGTTCCATTTCTACTCACTTTACGCTTAACTTTCTTCATAGAAAGTTCCTTCTGTATAATAATCTAGAAGACAATGTATATTCTAGAGATGTCAGTTTAAATGTGTTTAGATCACTATTACACTAAGCTGTTAGAAGTGCGCATTGTTTGATTACGTCATATTGAGAGAGAAAACTGGTCAAAGAATAGAATTAAATTTTCTTTCTTAAACGTTAGACAAAGGTGAATGCTGGTAGAGAGTTTGAATGCTGGTAGAGAGTATGAATGCTGGTAGAGAATGTCAAAAAGAAAAACAAAGACTCGCTGACGTGGTATGAAGTACTTACAACCTCTATGCGCTGGTGTGTCTCGTGCGTCAGATCGGATAACAGGCTTGAAATCTTTTGTTTCTGCACTTATTATACGTGCTGAAAGGATTCCTTTTGAATTATTTATACTCCCATTGAAGGGAGTTCGTTTAATCTTCTTGCTCGGCGTCAGAGTTTGTTAGATTTTTTTTTGTTTAAAACATTTCTGAGGAGGAAAGTAAGGGCTGGGTTTGCTGGGTATTTTTAGGGATTTTTCGTTTGTTTGTTTTACATTAAACAAAATATTCTTAAACATAGTCATGAGACAACTCACTGGAAATCTTATCTCCTAATAATTACAACTTGAGTTCTTGAACGTGAGATTTGGGTTGTACTCTCAATTCCTATTTATTACGTTCTGAGCCATCGTGAGCCTATGCCAAGTAAAAGCCCCTGATTCACGTCTTTGGCATGCTTTAGAACTGTACTGTCCATACTCTGGCTTAATAAACGTGACTTAGGTAAAATGTACAGCAGTACTTCAAACTATATAATGCTTTAGGTTTCCAAGTCAATGAGTACTTAGAACTTAGTTTACTTTGAAAGTCCAAACTTATTGATTTCATTTATTTAGCACCCACGTTATTTTGTAAATGAAACTGTAGAAATCTAGATTTGGCATTGAATAAATGGTTTTGTTCCTTAAATCTTTATCTCTTTTGGCGACGTTGAAACATTTTTTTTCAGTGTGCCTTGATCCATATGGTTTTCTTGACTAACATGCCCACAAGTAAAGTTCTTCCAATTTTCTAAATTTTCCACAAGCAAAGGTCTTCCAAACGTCTAGCGGGCCCACAAGTAAAGGTCTTCCAAACTTCTAGTGGGCCCACAAGTAAAGGTCTTCCAAACTTCTAGTGGGCCCACAAGGAAAGGTCTTCCAAACTTCTAGTCGGCCCACAAGTAAAGGTCTTCCAAACTTCTAGTGGGCCCACAAGTAAAGGTCTTCCAAACTTCTAGTGGGCCCACAAGGAAAGGTTTACCCCTAATTCGCCCTCAAGTTAAAGTGTACTAATTAGTCGTAAAGAACATTTTCCATTCTGCATTATTGTGACAGAACAAATTGCTTAATCTTTTTGAAATCCTTAACACTGAACTTGTTTCTTAATTCCAGCAGCAACTCGCCTCCTACAAAATGCACTCAGGGAACTAGATTGTTGTCTATTTAAACTGACCCCTAGTCATTTGTATGTTCAGACGTTTCTGAGACCTTGCTTTGACCACATCCTGAGACTTGTCGTTATGTTCCTGTCACATTGTCTGTCGCGATAACATCTCACTGCCATTGGCTTTCCACCAATCTTCTCTCCAAGCCAACAAGTGGCGTCCCCCACCCTCCTCGCGCGACGCTGCGGTGACTGGGTTTCCTAGGCAACCTTTGTGTAGAATGTGGCACCACGTCCGTGGCTAGATTTGTTGTCTTGCTATTTTCACGTGGAATTTTCTGCCTGGATTATGTTCTCAATGTTTTAGTGAAATCATCGCGCTGCCGGATGGTTGATTGTTTTATTATTTACTTTGTTCAATGTCATTAAGACATTCACATTCAGTTTCTAAAAGTGTTAAGTTTTAAAGTGACTTCTGAATGATGGCATGACGCCTTTAGTTCTATAGTACTGCATCTAAAAAAATCCGATTTGTTCAGCACTTTAAGTTCCACAATAAAGTTGGTATAAGAATAGTTTAATGTTCTACTTGTTATAGACGTGTTATCTCGGACACTAAAATACGCGAGTACGTTTTATCATTTAAAAATACGCATTTCCTCCGCAATAAATTAATAAATCAAAAAGTTGTTGCTTATCATATAGATCTTTATAGATCAAAACTTTAATGCCTGGAAATGGACTATTTTTTATTAGATCTACTACGAGATGTACCTTCTTTTATTTTTTTTTTCGCGCGCTAGCGAGCGAAGAATTAATTATTTCCAGTGTCTGCATACCTTGTAAAGAAATCGCCCATTTACAAAACTAGATGTCACCGGTCCAGCCAAGCAAACCATTGCATCTGGTCTAAGGGTCAATTCACTTCTACCATAAAGTCCCATTCTTTTGAATGAATAAGTAATAAAATACTAGAGGCATTATGATCATAAAATCACTTCCAAGTGACAAGAACGGCAACATTAAACTTGACAAATACTTAATGAGCTAATATTTTGAAAAATGTAGAGAATGTCTTATATAACATTATGCTGTTAATTTTTTTTTGGCTTTCTACATTTCGTGTATGTTACGTGATTGAATATTTTTAGTCTTTTCTGAGTATATTCAGGAAAATACACATTTGCCTCTCAAAATACACATAATTCTTCATGTAGACATCTGCGAATAGTTTTTTTGTTTCAGTATGATATTATATCTATCTAGTAGTCAACATCTTGTTCTACCAATCACCCAGAGATCTACATCTGTAACAACTAAATGGGCCTGCTACTAAATGGGCTTGCTGGTGCTCACCTTGTGACATCATGCCTGGCCTTGGCACAAACGTCACTAGTTGACGGGCTTGTAGACCGATTTACGTTGACACTGATATCGTATGATTCTTCATGTTGATTTCAATTTTTGTTTGTTACCGGAAGATCTATGCTGTGTGGTGTTTTGTCTTCCTCAAGACTTTTCAGTCGTTTGTCTAGTTGTTTTCTTGATGTGTTTTTCATTTAGTCTAGAATGCTAAATGTTTCATTTGGTTGGACTGCAAGTCTTGTAGTAGTATATAGTCAGGTCTGTGTTTCTATTCACCTTGTTTATACAATCATCAAATTATTAATTATGATAAGAAATATTGTATCACTTTAATTGTGCATCACATTGGAAGTTTGTTGTCGAAAACTGAATAGAAAAAAAAGAATAGAAACAAGCTATGAGTCTTTTGATACTTAGTGTAGCCAGCCTTCTCACACTCAAAATGGTGTGTCACTAAGACTAAGCGGCATATTGAAACGATGTTTAATCAAGTAATTAATGGAGACTTTTTTTTTCATGCATAGACTCCTACCACCTTTTTGTTAGTGAGGAAATAAGCAAATTCAAAGAATTGTTTCAGTATATGTCGTGATTTATATTTTAGTTGATTCCTTCGCCCTGTGAGACATTGCGCCAGATTGAGATCACGAGCTCGTACCTGACATCAAAATGTTTCATTGTCTGTGTGTGTTTGTTGAATAAAATGTTATTGAAATAATGCTTCCGATTGAAAAGTTGGACATGAAGACCTTTGCGATAACCTCCAGTCGATCTTATTAACATAAAGACATATCGTTAACATGCATGCATGATACCTTCACTGAGTTCCGATTGAGAGCATTCCAGAATATGTCCAGAATCTCTTTCCTTCTTGTCAATATAAATCTTCAACCTCAACGCTCACAAGTCTCAGATTCGCCTTTTCCAAGAGGATCAACAAGTCTATAAAACATTTTCTTCAGCTGCAGTTGTATGTGACTCTCATTAGGGTTAGATTATCTGGCTTTCCTCGTTCTCATTTCGTCTTTTTCCTCGTTTCCAGGATTATTTGGCTCTTGTTTCAGTTTTTCACAATTGTATTGACGTCTTTTAGATTTCAAAATTACTTTCTCAAAATTACTTTTTCATTATTTTTTTTTTATTTTCCACATTTGAAATCTTGTTTGAAAACGTTAAAAACATTCTCTTCTTCTAATATAATGCATTTTATTTGTGTACATATAAAGCAATTTTGCATTAAAGGTCCATAAAACAACAAAAAAAGACAGGGATTGTTACAAGTCTAGAAATACCAAGGTGTGGGTGTTTCTCAATCCAGCACTAAATGATCCCTGTTGGGGTTGGTGGTGGAGAAAAGAAAATCTTGAATCGTTGAGTCGACTATGTAGAAGTTGCCAAAGTTGTCTTCCCGCAGTGACGTCATGCACTAAGTGGAGGGCTTGTGACGTCTTGTTGAGCTGTCAATTGTCTCTGTCTTGTTGAGGGACACTAAAAAGTCATTCACGTAGTTCTATTGAAAGAAATAATCGTCTCTTTTTCTAACAAGATTTTTGTTCCTCTATTGTTTTCCAACATTACAAGTAGTGTGCTCATCTTATTTATGTTATTGTAAAATCTTTTGTTCAGACCGTTTCATGTTACTTCTAATTGAACTTGTGCAAATGTCTTGAGGATTTCCCGGTATATTCCAGTTCGTTGGAGAGGAAATGTGTATGTTGAAGTAGTAAGGAGCTAACTCTTGCTGTGATAGGAGCGTTACTTTATTGGTTACCAGCTCTGAACAACATTCATAGGAAACTAGCAATTCATAGGAAACTAGATCTATCTAAATTAGCACTGGACATTGATTTTTTTTTTAAAGTTGTAGCTGTTAAATACTCTTTCAGTTTTTTTTTTTTTTAAATTTTTTCCCCTGCACTCTATCTGAGTTTATTATTTTTACGGTGTTCATGAAAAAGATAAACTTTTTTTTCTTGACTCTGTTACAAACCATCAGTGTCGGTGTTCAATCAATTTACAGTTTATCTCTTTTCCATTTATTTTCATTTTCTCCTTTCTGTGTTTTAACCTAATTGTTAAGCCATCAACTTGAATGAATCAGTGCGTGCCGAGCGCCCTATATTGTAACAGATCGTACACACCACATCCATTCATAGGTTCGCCCTTGTCAGCGGGCTATTATCTACTGACGTCACGGAACGCTGTGCTCGTTTTTTTTTCCCATTCCTGTTTTGGGTTTTTATTGGGGCCACGCAAAGTTTGTATGAAAACCTAGCTGCCAGCGCGGTTTGGGTTTCTTTTCACCTTTAAGTGTGACTTTCTGAGCCGTGTGGAATAATTAATGACGTTTCTAGTGGTGTTTGTAGTGCATCTTAAGGTCACAGCCCCAATGTTTGTAAACAGGTTGTTTCGTGGTTATTAAGATGGAGAGTTTTTGATGTCACAAACTCGCTCTGGATTAGAATAGATTATTCTGAACCTTACGTTATTCAAGTGGTCGGATATCTTGACCAATGTCCAGCGCTCAGAAATGGACGATAACATGATCCTCATGTCCACTGTAAGGCGGGCGTCTCATCACAGCCTGTGGGGGTCCAACTCGGAAGACAACCTCCACTTTCATGGCTGGGAGGAGCTTATCCAGAAACAGAGGAGCCGGAGCCGGTCCCGTTGTTACAACAGGTCCTTACTGCTCCCAGATATTTACGGTAAGACTTTGTATTTTACGTACACGCAGTTACATTGGTCTTAATAACGTCAGACGCTGTACTTTTATACTGTTACGTGATATCTTTTTTTTTTTTTATTTCTATGTCAACACTGGCTTTGATTAGTTATAGAAAGACTTTTAAAAAATGTTTTTGTTTTATGGTCTTCTTC
>JADKLZ010000130.1:28670400-28684286 GCA_021533235.1 Biomphalaria straminea | reverse complement strand
ACCTATTGTCTCAGGTCGTATACCCAACCTATTGTCTCAGGTCGTATGAGTATGGAGTCTCTTCCATTATTGTGAACATTTTTTTTACCAAATAAAGAATAATTAAGGGGAAATAATTCCTATTTGGCGTGTATTACTAAGTATAGTGAGGACCAAGAGGGTATTACAATGTAACTGTCGAATTTTTATCAGTTTTTTTCCTCTTTAAAATCAACGTTATAAATGTTTATTATAGTAAGTCTATTTCTGCTAGGGTTTTAAATTTGTAGGTAAAAAAAAACATGTAATTGTAAGGAACTTTAATGGTAATTTTAATAACTACCGGTCTCGATAGGACTCGTATTCCTATTCAACGTATGAATCATACTCTCTATAACCATTACACAATGATTCATTTTAATACTCAGATTCCGCATCTCTTAATGAAAGGAACAGACTAATCGTGACTTTTTTTGAACGAAAACAAATAAAACAAGATTACAAAGAGAGTTTGTGTGATACACAAACTCAGAGGCGGCCCCCGTCGGAGTCGGATCCCTGTCAGATCCGCTTTGATCTCTCAACGGACGGACAGACAGACAGACAGACAGACAGACAGACGGACAGACAGGCCACACAAAACTAATATACATCTTCCGTGCTTTGATCTCTCAACGTTGGCCTTGTAAAGCCGATGTTCAAGGCAACTGCCACACTTGTTTTATGAGTTGATTACTTTACGAGTAAATACTGGTATGTTACTCTTATGTTGGAACAAAATAAATATGAAATCATGTGTAGTATATTAGATTATTAATTGTCTTAAAGTAGGTTTCATTTATATTGCATACTAATTAGGTTTTTTCTCTTTAAATACTGTTTGCATAAAATATTTTTAAAAATTAGATTTTGAGCTTTTAGAAAAAAAAAAAGTAGCCGTTGCATCAGAACTTTGAATGCTCTATATTATCGTGATGTCAGATTTTCATTTTCTCTTCTACTTTCTGAGCACTAAACGGGACGGACGGACGGACAGACAGACAGACAGACAGACAGACAGACAGACAGACAGACAGACAGACAGACAGACGGACAGACAGGCCACACAAAACTAATAGCGTCTTTTCCCCTTTCGGGGGCCGCTAAAAATATATTAAAAAAAAACATGGACAAAAGACAATCAATGAAGTCTGTGATTTATGTTTAACAAGAAATTGAGTTTTTAGTTTGTATCTCGTTTTCTGGGTCATGGAGATACAATTCCAACAAAGAAAAGAAAAGTTAAAGACTTAACATTAGTTATGGTCGGGTTCGGGTTACATACAATAAACCACACGATTGACTTTTCACGAAGCCTGGTCGTTTACTGGATGGAATGTAAGATCTGCTATGGATTTAAAATTGTACATGTGATCTGAGAACTCAGATTTCTGTTATATAGCACTAGGAAAGATTATAGGAGAGCTAGAATCAGCTCATAAAACCCCAAGAGGGCTAAAATGCACTGGCTTAGCAGTCATGATAATTCAGTTGAGATATCTGTAGAAGTATTCATATGTCACAGAGTATAAAAAGAGACTATTGTTTATATTGTAAGTTCTTCTTTAGACAAAATTTACATCAACTTGCTCTGTCAGGTCAAAAGTTGGTTCAAGCTATTTTGTCCACACCCAACCTCGCATCAACTTAAAACTTTGCACAATTATTTCTTGTACCGGAAAAACAACAAAAATCAATTTAAACAAGATTACAAAAAGAGTTTGTGTGATACACAAACTCAGAGGCGGCCCCGTCGGAGTCGGATCCCTGTCAGATCCGCCTATTCTCTATATGTTTCGGATGTTCCTTCAAAGTTGAAAATAATTAACTTCTCGCTGGACGACGGAGGATGGCGAGAAGGGTATAAACCTGCCTTATCTTGATGTTTCCACACTAGACTGTAGTTCGGATTTATCGTTGGTTCCAGGCTCAATTACTGCATGCTCCCATCCCCTCCTGTGGAAGGTTTGAAATAGGAAGTAAACTATCTTTAACTCTGAAGAAACAATCGAAACATGTAAAACAAACAGACACATAACCCGGGAGCGTCGAAATAATCAGTTCAGCATGCTAACGGGTTCCAAACTAATAGCCTGATATATACAATATGTCACACGAGCGATTTTAAATAATCTTTCAGCATTGATCTGTAGAGATGTAGATGTACATAAACTAAACTTCTGATTTAGCACTCTTAATATATATCTTATTAATTATTATTATTAATAATTTGGATGTAATTTAGATAAAATTTAGGCAAAATTAAAATAAAAAGCCCAGATAATCAATAGAATGAATGCACTATTAAATTTAAAAAAAGAATATTAGTTTTAGTTTATTATAACATTTCGATGTAGATCTAGACATAAACATCCGGAGCAATCTATTATAGATATTTGAAACTATCGCAATATTTCTGAATAAACAGTAAAGTTTAAACATTATTTTCAAAAGCCTTTAGTTTTTTTTTATCTAACCGTGACGGACAGACCAACAAACAGTTAAAACGCACAAAAATATGCTTCTTTCATTCTAAAGTTGGCAATAAAAAACATTTTTTTTCAAAAATGTGATTTTTAAAAAAGTTTAAGAAATTAGTTTAGAATCATGTCATGGCCGGGCTTTACGCTAGTACACGAAAGTCGCTGCTAATAGTTCATTTAAAAAAAAAATTATATCAAAGATAAACAACAGATCTTATTTAGTGCCCCAGCGGTCAAAATATACATCTTCCGTGCTTTGATCTCTCAACGTTAGCCTTGTAAATCCAATGTTCAAGGCAATTGCCACACCACTTTTATGAGTTAATTACTTAGATAGTAAATACTTCTACTTTGGAACTTAATAAAATAAATTTTGTGTTGTTGTATATTAGATTATTATTTGTCTTAAATTAGGTTTCATTTATATTGCATACTAATTAGGTTTTCTCTCTTTAAATACTGCTTGAATAAAATATTTTTAAAAATTAGATTTTGAGCTTTTAGAAAAAAAAAAAGTAGCCGTTGCATCAGAACTTTGAATGATCTATATTATCGTGATGTCAGATTTTCATTTTCTCTTCTACTTTCTGAGCACTAAACGGGACGGACGGACAGACAGACAGACAGACAGACAGGCCACACAAAACTAATAGCGTCTTTTCCCCTTTCGGGGGCCGCTAAAAAACAGCTAATTAATTAGTTAATTATATAATAGTAATTAATTATTTATTTTGGTATCAAACAAGGGAAAGAAATTGTACTTGACAGATGTTGGGGTATTAGTTGAATTATTCCCCTTTATACTTTGTGTGGAGAACTACACACTACACATGTTATTGTATGCACAGGAAGAGGCCCTAGGTTAATATAACAATACTCCATCAGAATCAGGAACAGTTTCGGAAAATTAATCGTGTGACTTTTTAAAGCGTTTCATTCGTGCAAATAAATTAAGAAAAGAATAAATCGAATGCTATGGAGTGTGAAGTTCTCAAAGATTGCAGAATAAGACATGTCATAAGCAGCACTAGTCTATAACTTCTATCTAGTACTTCCCTATAACAGTTCCACTCACTGTCACTCTATCACTATCTGTGCTGCTTGATGGATCTTTTCAGTTGACGTGTTCTTTGTCTCAGTTCTCTGTCTATTCCTACATTCCATTGTCTTCAAAGCGTCTGATCGACTTTAATCATGCTAATGTTTGGTACAACAATATTCTAAACTTCCTCACCTGACAGAGACATTCATTGTGTTTCCATCGCTTCTGGTCATGCCTCTAGACATGCCTCTGGACATGCCATAACATTTTTTTTTGTATCTCCCTACATTGAAGGTCAACTTCCGAGTTTCCATCCACTACAATCTTCTCAGTCATTCAAACAAAAGACTGAGCAATTCTTGTACAGAACATTTACTTGGTTGTTATCATGCTTTAAAGCAAGCCATCAATATGATGTCTGACATTCACGTACCGTCCTTACTCTTAGTACCTTCGTGGTCCTTCTTCACAATGTGTTCCTACCAGGCTAGAAACTAGAACATTTGTATTATCACAGTGATGCCCCAAATCCGGCCCACGAGATGATTCCATCCGGCCTGCCGAAACGTCGGCCGAAAGTGTGGAGATCCCCCTTCCAAACAAAAAGAAAAAAAAAGTAAAAAAAAAGTATCTTTAACAAGTTTGGCCCTCACTTTTTCTCTGATGAAAAAGAGACCACAGATCATATTGGGTCCATAAGTCCTTCTATAACATAAAGTAAGACCACGGATCATGTGGGGTCATTGTGGGTCCATACAGTTCTAACAACTCATTATTGATAGATTAAGTAATACATTTTTATACAATTTGTATTGCAATGATTGTCACTGGAGTTTTGAATTGTCTTCATGTTTGGGCCCTGTGAGTTGAGTTTGGAATGTAACAAACATTTCAGTCTCTGAAAGCTGTATCTTTTTCAGTGTATACCTTAACGAATGTGTGCTTTGTGTTGATAGACTATAACAACACAGTGAAGTACTTCTAATCTCAAAGAAAACAACGTTACAGATATTAGGCCTAATTAACGTCTTGGGAACAAACAACTTTTCGTACAATATAAATTTATTCTAAACGTCACGAGCGACCTAACAAATCTTGAGTGCCTCAATTTGATATTGACTCTGGACACCGGGCAGCAGATAAACCCACCCTTTCCCTCTCTGACACACCTTGACCGGATGTAAAAGGAGCCTGCAGTTGTCCAATTCAATAGAGGGTTAACACATTTTGCTGGGCTGGACCCAAGAAGAAACTGTAACCTCGAGACGAAACTAGATCTATGTGTTTATCGAATAGACGAGACGGGCAAGTAACAATGTTACAAAGTAAAAGTGTTACATGCATAAGTGAATCATGGAGCTAGACAGAGAGAATGAGAGAGACTCAAACAATTTGGTTCAATTCGGGTATAGAACACGTGACACCGTCAGCTGGTAGAAAATATGATTCGGCCATGGAGGAAGGTTTATTTGTGCGATTACTTATTGGTATGTTCATTATATCTAGATCTAACACTAAACCTAAAGTTCTGATTAAGAACTCGAAAGATATAGTCTGGATCTACTCCTAGATAATATAAAATAAAATTGAAACAACTTTAAATTTGCTGTTATCGCATTTACGGTAATACGGTTGACTACGCCGTATTGGCTCTAGACCTAGATATAGTCTCCAGCCAAATTTATATATTTTTTTCTTTGAAAAATTCTAACGGTCAAACTCGAGTTTTCTGTGGCCATTGAGCTAGTAATTCTTTTCTTAACGATATACATCAACTGTTACATTTCTAGGAAAATCGTTAGAGCCGTTTTTGAGATCAACAATCAACTCATCGTGGTTCCAGAAAGGAGAGGTATTGTAAAAATGAGTGAACAATTAAGAATATTGATGTGAGTGAGAGAGAAACAATGGGGGGGGGGGGAGGGAGGGAGAGAGAGAGAAGAAAAAAATAATGTTTTGCTATGTCCGTCCAATAATTAGAATGCAGGCTCACGCGTTCGTTTGATCGGGCAGTTGTCTACAAATGTCACTAATGGACTCCATACACGATCTTTTGATTTCTCCTGATGTTATACTTGTCTTTAGTCTTTTCCTTTCTCTTATAAAATTTCTGACACAGACATTGTAGGTCGAATTTCTGCCACATGCATTGTATGTCAAAATTGTGTCACAAAAATTGTATGTCAAATTTCTGCCACAGACATTGTCTGTCAAATTTCTGCCACAGACATTGTCTGTCAAATTTCTGCCACAGACATTGTCTGTCAAATTTCTGCCACAGACATTGTCTGTCAAATTTCTGATTGTACGCCAATGTAAGATGTAATTGAAGATTGTTGTTCATCTTACAAGGAAAAACAAAGTCGTGTCTGTGTGTGTAAGTTTTTCCTTAATGTTGTTGTAATTCTAATTCTTGACCGTTAAATGTGTCTCAATACTTTGAATTGTTACGTTCATAAGATAAAAAGATAACTTTTATTGGTCCAATCAAATAGAAATTCAGTTTGACTAAAAGTGACCATCTCAGCCTAACTACTGTAGCACTAACAATATTGATGCAGATACGAACAACATTTACATATATGTCCCTCTGAATGGTTTGTTTGCTTTTTTAAAGACTAAAATGACAATGATTATTGTCTGGTATGAGATCTGAACTTTCGTCTCAACCCCAAACCCATCATCCTTTGCCGTCCTTTGGGATGTTTGGGCTCGGATGTAAAGGTCTTTAAATCTGAAGGAACATCGGAGAAATGCACAACAAAATGAGCAACAAACTCCCCATTCTAGTTTAAAAATAATGTAACCCATCATTTTATTCTCTTTAATCATCCGGGTTGCTGTACGGGGTTAGGGATTGCTACTTAGCTTTGATAACATAATATTTTTTAATTGCTAGGTATAACATTTAAGCACGTGTGCAAGGAACAGCTTCACATTCTCTCAAACAGATCACTGAAATCAATTGTATACATTTGCTTACTCAACTTAAGTCTAGTTTACTAAGTCAATAAAAAATACTAAGCCTTCGACGTTCTTGATTTCATAAGTATATTCATAATGTACTGATGGATTAATCCAATCCTACTTTCAACAGAATGATGAAAGAAACATTTTTACAACGATGAACGACGATGTTTTCTCACAAGATGACATTCAAAAGTTGATGTCGCTAACGTAAAGGAAATAGAATCTCAAATCGAGGCTTAATAGCAGACGGCTGAAACAGGAAGTCCGGGAAGTAAGGGTATATAGGTCAGCATTCCAAGATGTTTCGTGGACCTCGCTTTCTTACTTGCTCCAAAGATCATCATTATTTCTCCGTAGTATCTCCTGTCACTTTTAGCAACAGTCGATAATAGAGTTAGGAAAGCGGCAAAGACAATTTCCAAAAATTTCTTTTTTTCCCCTTAACTAGCGAGGCGAGGATTAGTGTTAAGGAAAAAAAAGTTAACAGTCTCCGGTTTTCTGAATGCATGAGTTTAAGAATAAACCTTGACATTGGAATAGAAAAATGATATGTCATGTTAAACGAAATAAATTTGAACGCTTCCATTTTGTATTATAGAAGATTCAGTGTGACAACTTTGTCAGACATGGGGCCTAAATTGTTCTACTAAATCTAATGTGTCAATAGATATGGCCGCAAGAATGTGAAGGTTGTTTAATATTAAATAAATAATTATTATTACTATAGAAGTTACACATGTTTGAATATTTGATATAGTTAGAAAATAGCACGTCTGCAGTTTCTGCTCGGTTTTACATACAGAAACTGATTACATACATGCTACATAGATATACAAAGTAATACAACTAATTACATACATACGACATAGATATAAAACTGATTCTACAGATACTACATAGATATAAAACGGATTATATACATGCTACATAGATATAAAAACAGATTACACGGATACTTCATAAATATAAAACTGATTATATATATACTACATAAATATAAAACTGATTATATATATATACTACACAGTCGCGTCACTAGGCAGGTGCGAGGGGTGCGGGCCGCACCGGGTGACACCCACCAGGGGGTGACACCCAAGTGGGAAAAATGCACTTTTCCAAAATGCAACTTAAAAAAAATTACTGCCCTAATTTCTCTCACAATTTAGTATCAACATATCCCAACCCTCCTTTATTTAATTCTGTTTGACTTTATTATGTGTTGCAGACGAAGGAGAAAGAGTTTCTGAAGCTCAGAAATGTAGAAACATGCTTGGCGCCTGGAGCTTCGCCCCGGATAAATTTAGTGAATTTAACGCACTCCCCAAACATCTTTCCTGATCAGTTGAGTGGTGAACGTAACATTTTTTGTTACAATGTGTTGAAAAACACATAAGCGTAAGTCTCTCGCAATGCGATGCATAAGGCTGCAAGCTTTCTCCACAGAAGTCAGTCTAAGGTGACTTTTACAGCCACTTCTCAGCAGGTGCCAAAGAAATTCAGGACTTCTACAAAGGTGTAACGCCAGGCTAGACGTGGACGGCCATGTATTTGATTTCCTCTTTTCTGCTGACTTTAGTAAACGTGTTTCGTCTTGTCTCACTATATGTCTCACAAATGTCAATTGACGTTCAGTCGCCAATTCCCCTAGACAGCGAAAGCCTGGGTGCGAAAATATTTCTCTATTGGTCAAATTATCTCGGTAGGATCCTTCTCAGTCATCACTACTCAGCCTCCTTTCAACCTTCCATGCCTCGAAGCGTAGAAGACCGTTTGGAAAATGATTGTATTGAGTAGGGTGGATTGTAATCTCTAATTTATTTTTTTGTTCAGATACGCCGTACTTATTGAAAGACGGCTCCTGCTTTCCAACCTGGCATGCAGCACCATGATATTCATCTCCATCACTTGTTAACTTTACTATTTGTTCAAGATCTGTATGACAAATAACATTTGATAACAAAAATATAAAAAAACGTCATTTTTCGAGTATAAACAGTTTATTAAGCTTACAGTTTTATTGTACAAAATAAAGAAAGTTGTTTGTTTTGAGGGGAAGATTTTTTTTCTGGGGGGGATGACACCCCGAGCTTACCGCACCGGGTGACACCGACCCTAGTGACGCCACTTTATGAATATAACTGATTATATATATACTACATAGCTAATCATGTGCGAGTGGTGCGAGCCGCACGGGGCATCAAGTGATGAGGGGCATTAAACTCATGATACATTTTCTCAATAACATCAACGCACTGTACATACATGAACAAAGACATTTGAAATGTTTACTAGAAATAATTTACACTGCTTTTTAAAGTAAACGTAAGCTGTTAACCATGTTGAACCAAGCTAACTAGATTCCTAAATCTCTAAATGCAACGTACTTTTACACGCCAACTTTCTTCTGGTGCACATTTTGTCACTGCAAGGTTAAGTACGCTGGTTTCATCTAGATCTAGAGCTTATCAATAAATGCCTTTGACTTTAGACTCTAAAATAGCAGAATCTGGCACTTAATGTGCATTGCGAACAATTTGAAGAAGAATTTATTATAATTATTATTATGAAAAGCAACTACACGCAAAATACATTCTATTTATATGTGAGAAACTGCCGCACTCGGCATCATATACCCTGGCTACGCTACTGCATAGATATTATTATTATTATAGCTTTTATATAGCGTTACTTTCATACTTATAGCATGCTCAGAGCGCTTTGGGCCAATCTCATTTGTGGACCAGTTGGGGGGGGGTATCTAGGAGTTGGTTTCCCGTGCTGCCTTTGGGCGCTTAGTAAACACAACTCTGCCCAAGTCGGGTGTCGAACCTTCTAGGTGGCCGAGCAAGCCAAGCTCAAGCCGCACTCAGCCTCTCGACCACGCATAAAACTTGTTACATACATACTACATAGATCGTGTTGATTCGAAACGTTTCTTGAATAGTTGATCATCAGCTTTTAAAAAAAGGATCTTTTAGATAAATCAACGTCAATCTTAGAGACTACTCAAGATTTATTTCAACAATGGGGATCGTTTGGATCCCCAAACAAAATATGGGAATCGTTTGAATTCATTAATAAAATCTCCATTTGTTGAATTTAGAGAGTTAAGTGCACGACATAATTCAATCCTCGATATGTAAATAAAATATGGTTGCTGGGTAGCAGAATGTAATTATATTCTAATATTTACATCTAACTAGGTGTCAGAATGAGTTTAATTGAATAATAAATGCAATATTAAAGAAATTAGAATTGATCAATAAAATGTAGACTATATAACAAAATGTAGAATCATTTAGAAACATATGGTAATAAAAACAACATAAATTCAGAAACTAAAGGGTTCAACTTGAAAAAATAAAAAGTTCCACTGTCTTCCAGAATTCTCTGAACATTTGAAACTATTGACTCTGTAAACATTTTTCCAACATCAAAGTCAGGGTCGACTGTTGACCTGAAAATCCCTTGGTCTCTGTGAAGATCTCTTGTGGATACAAAATGACGTCATCAGAAACTGTGAACTTTTTATCGTGACGCAGTGATCCCTCTCTTTTGTTTTCTATCGACTTTTCCCACAGGATACGTGCTGGAATCCATTCCGTTGTGAAGGATTGGAAGGATTTGTAAGCTCCAGATTGTGTCTGTGATAGACAGAGTTTAGCGCTGACCTGGCCTCGCTGTCTTACACTTTTAGATCTAATCGCGGCATCGGAAATACGTTCCAGTTGGACAAAGTGTGCATGGCTCCTATTGAGCTGCTACAAAATATCGAGATGAGTCTTAATGCAAGCATCTGGATATAATTATATCCAACCTACATTTCATATATGGAATGTATGTTGCGTGTTGTTGCTTTCCATAATTATAATTATAATAAATTAGAACATTTTTCGTTGGACACTCTTAAGAGAACTATCATTAATTTTGTTTCCTTTTAATGCATTTCGATCGTGGTTGCGCCAGAGAATCTGAATCAGGTTTTATTACAATAATAGTTTTGCTTTGTTTTATATAGTGTGTTTTGGATACCTATTTTTAAGTAGACTTACGAACTAAAGAAACAAGCTACACTTATTTAAAAAAATTAAAAATGGGTTATATATTTGGTAAGAACCTTACTTATTGCTACAAGATTCATCTTTCTTTTCTATATAAAACAAAATTCATGAATCACCTCTAATTAATCAACTATTTAATTGTTTGATTTTTTTAATTGATTTACGTGTCATTGACAGTCAATAATTGTGCGAAGGTTCAATTTGATCCCAGAATGGGAATTGCAAAATGTGTAGCTAACAGAAGGACAGAGTTAATATAAAATATTGTAAAACAATATGACACGTACATTGCTTTTTCCTCCCTAATTTTCATGTATAAAATTTAGATACATTTGAGGCCTAGAGAAAAGAATAAAAACTACAAGATGCTTTAAAACTTTAGTGCCGCGGAACAGCGGAAACCTTGGCGTGTTAAAACATCACAAAACTACGCAAACACCAGGCCATGAAATTCGGGTCTTTGAGTCTAAATGTCACCAAAGTCCTCAAATCACGTTTTCATTCAAATCCTTTCTACGTCACAACTTGACCTCGTCTTTTCAATTTTATTTGACCAGTTAAGTTCCAATAGTCCTGTAATGGTCCTGTAATGGTCCCTACTTCTGGCTATATTAAGGTGATTTCCTTTTCGGCCAGTCTGATTAACGAGGTTGTCCACGGTCAGGTTGTCCGCAGCCACGCAACTCGGCTCTCGGGGTAAGTGCTGTTGAGTCTTGTTCTGCCAGGCCCACTCCAAACTCTTGCCTGTCCGTCCCTGACACAGATGACCATTTGGAGTAGTCAGTCGGACACTGAGTGACGGTTGAAGGTCAATAAAGCAGTTTGTCTCTCTGTATCTTGTTCATTCTCGTGATGTTAATGAACGAAGCGAAAACTTAAGCACAAATATATTGGACATTGTACAGAATTGAATTTTTTCTTGCAAGTTTAATTTAAAATGAATAAATACAAACTATCATGTCTGAAATACTATCTTACTATAAGTTTGTCTTCGAGTACTAAGATTAATGAAGAGTATAGAATTTCATGTGCTACGCAGCCCCAGCTGCGACCTACATATTTTGCCAGATTCAACTTAGACATAACCATTGTCCGCCGATTTAGATTATCTTTACGCCATCTACGTCTGTCTTCGGCAGAAGATTTTCTTTTGGTTTCAAATGTGTATCCCGCGGCTTTTGTAAGTGATCTCCAGCTGTCTCGTTCTGAAGACTTCTTCTACCAGGTGCTTTCTTCTATGTCTTTCAAAGCAAGTTGGCGCCTAAACTGTTATTAATGCGTTTTTGTGAGGCACCTCTATTATGTTGACCAAAAAGACTGCCTTTCGCATATGTCCTTCCCCCCATGCAGGATACTTGTCCTGCCCAGCGTAACTGTAGGGCCATAAGAAGTCGCACTATACTGTCCATACCTGCATTCGTAAGAGCATAGCAGATTGCAGTGCGGTAACTGTATATATTATATAGCTGTCTTTAGCGATTCAGGAGGCGCGGTGGCTGAGCGGTAAAGCGCTTGGCTTCTGAACTGGGGGCCCGGGTTCGAATCCTGGTGAAGACTGGGATTTTTATTTCGGGAACCTTGGGCGCCAGCTCTAATGGGTACCTGACATTAGTTGGGGAAAAGTAAAGGCGGTTGGTCGTTGTGCTGGCCACATGACACCCTCGTTAACCGTGGGCCACAGAATCAGATGACCTTTACATCATCTGCCCTATAGACCACAAGGTCTGAAAAGGAAACTTTACTTTTTTTTTTTACTTTAGCGATCCAAATACAGCACTGTGCGAATGTAGGTTGATTCGAATGTAAATTGGTGCGAATGTAAAGTTGTGCGAATGTAGAGTGATGTGGATGCAGAGTGATGAACAAAATATTACCGAGATTGACTATCTGGATAAGCTATTGGCCCAGGACGTGGATACAATGTGATACACAATACACATACACAATTTTTGAAGTCCTCAAGGCATCAAGCACTGAAAGAATAGACAGACAATTTGTTCGTGTATTTAAGCAGCAAGGGAGATCAAACGATACTATTCTTACAATCCATAGATTCCATAGATTTCTACCAAGTAAATCATAAAGTTGTCTTTCTCTATTTTGCTAAGTGTGTTAGAAAATTAACACCTTCAAAGAAGTAATTTCTCTTTGCGGCAAATAAGGGCATTTTGAAATATAAATTGTGACAATGGGACATATTCTGTGACATTGTGAAATTGTCTTCGTCATTCACCTATCTTGCTGACCTTAAAACTCTTATTCACCCATCTTGCTGACCTCAAAACTCTCATTCACCTATCTTGCTGACCTTAAAACTCTCATTCACCCATCTATCTGACCATTTAACTCTCATGCACCTATCTTGCTGACCTTAAAACTCTCATTCACCCATCTAGCTGACCTTTAAACTCTCATTCATCCATCTTGCTGACCATTTAACTCTCATTCACCCATCTTGCTGACCATTAAGCTCTCATTCACCCATCTTGCTGACCTTAAAACTCTCATTCACCCATCTTGCTGACCATTAAACTCTCATCTACGTGCCTTTCCCAAAAGCTGTAACTTTGTCTGCAGCCATCTTGTTACCTGAATCCATTGTCCATGCTTTAGTTTAGAGTCTGCGCTAAATGGGGTCCAGTTTCAGCATGCTGCTGCAGATCGATTGAGAACCCTCATTAGCATCAAGGCGTCCCGACTACACAGTATCAGGAGAACTATTGAGACGTGTTCCCACCCATGCACCATCAATTGATCAATAGTGTGTTATCGATTTAATGGGTGCAGACATCGATACGTTTTATTGCTGCTTGCTAGATGGTAGAGTGAGGTTTCATTGTAAGGAGAGGGGTGTTTGGTGATGGGAGGGGTTTAGTGATGACAGGTTGTGAGGGGTCTTTAAGTGATTAGAGGTGTTTAGTGATGAGAGGTAATGAGGGGTGTTTAGTGATAAGAGGGTTTAATAATGAGAGGTGTTTAGTGTTGAGAGGTATTTATTGATGACAGGTGTTTAGTAAGGACAGCTGTTTAATGATGACAGTGGTTGATCAGAGGTTGATTAGTGTTGTTTTGCAAGTTCATACATTAGTAACCTTCACTATAATACGTCCACATGTTATGCAATGGACCTTTGTCGATATGAGTGTCGCTTAGGAAATTAGAATACACAAAACTGAGTTTCATTTGGATAGGTTACACAAAATTGAGCTTTACGTGGATAGATTACAAAAAACTGAGTTTCGCTTGGATAGGTTACACAAAATTGAGTTTCAATTGAATAGATTACACAAAACTGAGTTTCGCTTGGATAGG
>JADKLZ010000130.1:28646530-28660728 GCA_021533235.1 Biomphalaria straminea | reverse complement strand
TTTTTCTAATATAAATACGCTTTTCTAAAATCTCAAATTTTTAGGAAATAACTTTGATGCTATGTACTATCTAAATCAATCGCTATCTCAATTTCGAAAAAAACCTCTTCAGTTGGTCTTTAAACTTTTGTCTCCAGTAACTTGATTCGCTTTTCTGACCTGAAGTTATGTTATGTACTCCCACCGACCCAACCCTTTCCACTGCCTCATTTTTTTTCACGTTTTTTTTTTCTCACACCCCAGGGAGTCCAGGCTATTGAAAAGCTCACACTAGAAAAGGGGAGCGAGTCAGGGGGTGCGAGGTGTGGACTGGTGGAGGGCGTGGAGTAGGGCGCTAGATAAACATGTATGGTTTTACGTAGGGACTTATGAAATCAGAGGCTAGGGGGTATGGTGCTATTAATAGCCCCAAGTCAATTTCCCTGAGTGTTGAGCGCCACTGTAGAAGTAGTCAATGTCATTGGCAACTCTCTCTCTCTCTCCCTATCTCTGTCTCTTTTTCTCTTTCTTTCTCTCTTTTCTTACTACCTATTCGTCTCTTTTTTACTTCCTCATGTTAAGCTATTAATCTCACTTTCTTTACCTCTCTTCATGACTCTCTGTTTTATCAATTTTTCAGAGCCTCTTTCTCTCTCTCTCTCTCGATGTTTTGTTACTCCTTATATCTGCATATTTTTTACGCCCTATTTATTGCACATTTCCATATCCACGCCCAATATATTTTGCTTATCTTACCTAATCAAACATTCATTATTATACTATTCACTATCATTCTCTTTTTCTCTAATAATCTCTCCTTCTCTTTTTCTTTCTTTCTCCATGTTTCCCTCTTTATTTATTTCTATATTTGTCTCTCTTTCTACCTCCCCTTCCCCTCGTTCTACTTCCTCTTTCCCGCCATTGTATTTACTCCGTAAGAGAAATGATCAACTGAACTATGAAATAAGAAAATGGCTGCCATGTAGACAGACTGATGTGTTTTGGGCGCGAAGATTAATTCTGAGTCTTTTGAAATGTCCTGAAAGTGACTTCAAAGAAAGTATGGTCAAGACAAATAGGTAGTACCAAAAGTAGGTCATTTCTAGAGACGTGATTAATAGTGAGGACATTTTTTTACTTCGTATCATTTCCTACCAGACTTTTGAAGAATTCAGTCTCTTGTAGCTGTGTCAATGCGTCATGTTGGATTGTTTGGGACTTTCAGGTTACTGATTACTAGCTCGAGTGATTTGTTAAACTTATGAGACAAGAGAGAGTAGCGTTAGCAGATAAATGGAGATGATCCGTTAGATTTTGTGAATACTGAGCCTACCATCTGATTGTGTCACGATGCCTAAGACAATTGTCAAAGTAGGCCTACTGTCACAGTGTCTTGGTTCCTTGAGTGTACTTTCATCTCAACAGTAACACAAGCCATTGTGTTGTTGTAGTTAGATTATAGTAGGATTAACTCGCACTCTTTTTTATTTTAATAATTTGTCTCTCATTACATTTAGACTCAATCGTTTCTTAACTAGTACAAATTACAATTGTAGTCGGTTTCAAAACTTTCCTTGATATTTATCGTAATGGGTATTTTCATTCATCATCACCTTCAAACTCCATTTGAGTGAGGGCTTGAGAGGCTCAAATCCTCTCTTGCAAAAGCCCTGGACAGAGACCCTGCTGTCTTGAGTAGTGCATACATGTAACCATACAGGTCGAGAATTTTTGGTTTCCCAGACCTGTCGAGACGGAGATCAGCAAGTCTTTTCATTTGATTTCATTTCTATTTATAATTACTAAAATTTCTGACGTCAAAGTATTTGGTTATATCGAAGCGGGTTTTCAACTTTCAATCAATTTATCTAATAGATCTATGTTTATAATATAGATATGAGACAACTCAGTTAAAATTATCAAAGACAAGTAAAAATCATCAAATACAACTAAGTTAAAAATTTTCAAAGATTTTATCAGGTTTTATATGTACGACAGATTTACAACACAGCTTCCAACTTGTTTACTCGTGAAATTAATATAGCTGAAACCTGGGGGGGGGGGGGGGGGGAAACTTAAGCAAATAAACACTTACAAATTGGGTTCATTGAACAACGATTTTTTTAGTGCTTGTGAGTGTGTGTAAAACCACTAATTGGTCTCTTTATAACATTCTAGATGTTTTGTGTGTTTATCATTCATCATTAGTTGTGCAATCACATTTAGAGGTTGTCTAATTGGGTTATCTGGCTACCTATATGTAGGGCATTGAAAAAAAAAAGAATGTATTGAAATTGATGATAATTGCTGCTGTGAATTCGATTCGCAAGAGGTCACTGATGGTATGTTCGCAAGTTGGTCGAACTTTGATGCTGGTTTGGAGTTTAACGAAAGAAAATCAATCCCTTGGATCATGGAATCCATTTTAATGGCACTTCTGGAAGTAGGTCAACCATACATAGCGTTGTGAAATCAAGTACGTAGCTACTAGTACGAAACAAGTAGGTCAAACTTAATTACATAGATTCGGGCCAAAGCTCAAGTAGGTGAAACTTTTAGTAGGTCCTACATAGTTACGGGAGGGGGTGGGGGGTCCATGTAAGTCAATTTAAGTACGTAGATACTGTTGAAAAGCTAAGTAGGTCAAACCTTATTACTTAGATACAGGCGAATACTCTTTTATGAAAAACGTTTATTATGGAGATATTGTCGAAGACTCTAGTAGGTCAAATGTAAGTTACCTATAGGATTTACCTTTAGCATAGCCCCCCCCCTCACATTTTAAGAACTATTCAGGACTGACATAAAATGTCTTGACCAATCTGGACCAGAAGGGCATCTTAATCTCAAATGGCTTAGGCTGTTTTCAAGTCGAGAAAAGGCTCTGCGTATAGTTTCTCGTATAAGTATTGTTATGCTGCATCTGTCCATGTCCTTACAGCACTAATAATGTTACAATAATCAATAACTAGGTGTTAGTCTTTGAATCCAAAATACAGTCTTTGATTTGAACACGTTGACCCTTGACCTCACTTGGACATATACGTAGAGATCTGACGCTGGTGCAATCGTTATATTTCTAACACCATATTAATGCGTGCTGGTCAATGCTACTAGTGTACTAGAAATAATGTTCTTCATATTAGTACGCATCAAAGATTGTACTTTTTTCTGCCCTTCTGTTGTTATTTTTAGCGTTAATCTAAGAAATAACTGACCTATATTCTGCACATCAATAAACACGCTGTAAGGACATGGACTTTCTTCTCTCTTTTAACCAAGCTGCTAATTTTATTAACTGTGACTTAATTAAATATCCATGCCCCCGGCAAGTTTAATGGAAACCACGTGTTTACTTAAAACATCACATTAGAGCAAGCTTACATCACATTAGTGAAATGCAAGATCTATTGCAGCCTTACACGTTTCCATGGAGATTTTAGGAATCCAGTCTAACACAATTACAGCATTCCTTGATAGCATCTTACTTTTTATACATTGCGTTACTGTGGATGTACTTGTTAGTGGTGTTCTAAAGTTATGTTATATTAGAGGTATTCCAAAGCTTTGTTATAATAGTGGTATTCTAAAGTAATGTTAAATTAGGGGTATTCTAAAGTATTATATTAGTGGTATTATAAAGTAATGTTAAATTAGGGATATTCTAAAGTATTATATTAGTGGTTTTCTAAAGTAATGTTATCATCATCATCATCATCATCATTGGCCTCCTTCAGTCGTAGAACGACTATGGTTCATCTCGCACACTTCCTCGTGTGGCTGTGGAGCCCTATTTTGGAGAGACACTCCCGTCTTCTCTTAGGGGTTAGGGCTTTGAATGAGTGAGATGAAAGCCTGGGCATTGTTTATGGTCGGAAAGATGTTGCCCACACAGCAGTTTCCCCCTCTCCGCGCAGCTGATGTGGCCAAAGGAACGGAATATCCGATACAGTTTGGGATCAGTAACGCCGCAGGCTCTGCCAGGCTGTAGCACAGTGTGCCACAATCTGCTTAAGGGTCACCAGCTCCTGATTTTTCCTCAGGGTTGTCTCCCGAAGCCTTTCCCGCGTTTGGGTATAGCCGCAAGGCAGCGGAGGTTTGGATTCAGAGTTTACCTTCTCCTAGATGGGTAGCCAACCAAGGCTAACGAGCCCCTTCTGCCCGAAGCTTATGGTTTAGGCGCCAGTTGCTCGCCTTTGCCCCTTTTTCTGTCTGTGGTAACGGTTCCGCCAGGCTCAATATCTGAACCACACGTGAAGGCCAGGAGTTGGACTGGTTGTCAGAGGCTATTTGAGACGCATGCCATTGGAAGCATTTTATAGGTAATGATGGGCTTAAGCTCATTACCACTTAACAACGGCGTTAACAACCTTGCGGAAGGTAATGTTATACTTCATATATTTTATTGTAATGTAGCGAGTTTTGGAGACAGACATTTTGTCAGACTAATTTTGTAGTCACTCAAAGAGAGAGAAATCTCTTATCAGATCTGAAAATTATAAGACTTTTTTACGAGGTGGTCGAGTGGTTAAACGTTTAGTCACTAGACCTATGGGTTCAGAGTCAGTTCATATTAAATGGCATATTTATTTGTCTTGGAATGAAAACACCTCATTTAAAAGTATGGCCTTAACTTAGATTCTACTTATTTGATTGTATAGTTTTTACTAACCTGACAGATCTCCAGACACGATACAATGACTCTCAAATTAACGAGAACAAGTCCAATGATTAAACATGGCAACAGATTATAATTTTAAAAAGTACTTTAATCTGAATGAAAACAATAGGTTCAACTAGTGCAACAGATTCAACTGGTTCCATATTAAAAAAATGTTCAGATGGGATCATTATTCTTTTAAAGACTTAAAACGAAATCGTTAGAATATTTAAGGCTACTTCAGTTTTAATAATTGGCCAAATTATTATTTTAAATTTGTCAGACATTTTTTTTAGAGGTTAACTCGTTAATTTCATCTTGTTAATGTCATGTATTGAGAACGACAAAAAACGGAGACATTGTTTCACTTGAAATCTGCCAAATCTAATATGTTCAATCAAATTGATTTGGCCTCCATTATTTGAACGTCTATAATTTGGTGAAACGAAAGAGAGGCTTATCAATGGTGCAGATACAATGCGCCGAGGAATTATTGTTTTATCAAAGAAAGAAAGAAATCTCTCAGTTAAAATAAATGTTTAATTCCGCAAGCAAAAATTATAAAAAAGAATAAAAGATTAGATACACACTATATACACACAATATACCTTAATTTCAAGATAGATTCACAAACGTAGACTTAACATAAAGCTGACAACTTATTGACCAGATTTGTCGTTGATTTTTCAGGTATTTATATCCTCTATAAAATAAGCTTTTTTAAGAGACAAGAAAGAACCAGAACTTTGTAATGGAGAAATCCCTGCTTATGTTTAAATCCCTTGACTATTTATAGTACTGTTGGAAAATGTCTGTTGTTCTCGAAATGTGAATATGCTGTTTATTGTTTAGACAATTAAAACAACCTTGACCTTGATACTTATCATTTGAGAGAAGGTTTCCTACTGCCTTTAGGCGCTCAGCAAGCACTACTTAGATTACGGCTAGATTGGAACTCAAGTACCACATGATCACTTGTCTAGTGATTTGTTCCGCTCAGTCCCACATTTCTGTAGCTCTGTATCTCTGGAACTAAAAAGTTAAATAACTCCATTTGCCTACGCCTCAGTCTGACTTACCCACTCAATCTGACATCTAGAGTATAAGTTTACTAGAAACCTAAATTAATGATATGTAACAGCCGTGTTAACCCAGTGTAGTCTACTGTCTCTTGTATTATTTTCTATTGTGTATTTCTAGTTAAGAAAGCAAAGAGGAAACACGCCCAATAATACATTGCCACACTCGCCTATATATGTAGATAAGGTGATTTGAGAAATGGCATCTCCGTCTTGAATCCGTGAATCGTGTAACTTTTAATTTTTTAAAACGCTCGTCTATCATGACCATTTCTCCCCAGACTCCCACATAAATCAGCGAATGTTTGAGCAGACGATACAGCCTAAGAGAGCAGGGGCCGGGGGGAAGATGGAACGGATGGCTAGCGATTATTGAAAGAGATCAAAGAAAATAAAACGCGTCAATAAATGGAAGCCGTGTAATATGAGCATGGCATTTCCGGTCCGCGCCTTTTGCCAAAAGTAATATGCAGCCGATATATTGGGATATTCTACATGCTCGCGCGGATAGAAAAAAAAAACTGTTATATTAGAACACAAAGGCTGATAGAACTTTATTTTTTGGTTGCAAGAATTGCTTTAGAAATATGTCTTTTAAATTGTATGAGGGTATTTCGAGAGGGGGGGGGGGGAGAGATGAGCCATCGACAAATAATATCTTTCAAAATAAAATGTTTTAACAAGATACTCGGATGTGGAGGAAATGTGAAATTTTAAAGACAATTTCACACACACACACAAACTCTCACACATATACATGCACAAATATACGTCATATTTTGGCTTCATAAAAGCATGATGTTTCTTTAGACTTGGGCGTTTTCTTCTTATTCGTCATTGTCCCAAAGGTTGAGTGACTGAGTCCAGGACACTTGAAAATGTTCAGTGTATGGAAGCTTGCCGCCATCTGCCTGTCTAAACAAACTTCTGTATGGGAAAGATCCAAGCAGATGTAAATTATTACATTGCTTTTACCGATGGCTCGTATCCTAAGACGCTCGAATTAGAAGCGAGGTCAAAGCCCGAGCACACCGTGAAAACGCCTCCTTAGTCCTGCTCTGTCCCACATTTCTGTACATGTTTGTTGGCGCTTTTACTCCTGCCAGTGTAATAGAGTCTCTGGGCACCCCAAAGGGAGTTATTTTTTGCATCCCTATAGGTGTGTCTCCTTTAAGGACTGTCTCCACCCGAGCACCACGGTGAGGCTGAGAAGCATTGCCCGGGTAAGATACACTATAAACACACAGATTACGAATGCGCAGGTCTCTTTTTAAATCATATGAAGATACACCTCCCTTAATGTTTAAGTTAAAATAATATATTCGTTTTTTTCCATTCACAACGAAGTTAAACTAAAATATAAAACTTGCAACTTATTATATGCTTTCAACACAGTCAACACACGGACAGTGGGAAGTTATTCAGAGAAGACTTCAAGAATTGGGGGGAGGGATGAGTCTGAGGTAAGCAAAGATCAAAGGAGCTGGAAGATTAAATATTTTACTCCGGGTGGATGTAAAATCTCGACAGATTAGGAATTTCCAATTTATACTACTTACTTGTGTTGTTTTTTTTTTTTTTTAATTTCTAGGGGGGGGGGATTTAATTTGTTAGAGCTGTGTGTGAATGGTATGTATTCACGAGAGAGAGAGAGAGAGAGTTAAAGAGAGAAAGTGAGAGAAAGAAAGAGAGAAATAGACAGACAGAATCTTAGAGAATCTTTTCTCTTTTCTCGAAACACACACAGCCAAATTTGATTGTAAAAAAAAAATTTGTAAATTTGTTACTGCAGTATTTTAATTATATTGAGACCTGAAGACTATGTAATAAACCTTTTAAAAAATGTTCTCTAAATGTAATTTTAAAAAAATCTATAAAAAGAGTAAACAACAATACATGATTATGATTTAAAAAAATGACTCGTCTATTTATCTTGCCATCAACTTCAGTCTGAATGAATCACTTAAACATGTTCTGGTCCACCCGACTGACCACTGAAAACAATGTGAACATCTTCTGGTCCACCGGACAGACCACTGAAAACAACGTGAACATCTTCTGGTCTATCGGACAGACATTGGAAGACATTGCGGAATTCTCTTGAATGTCTTGGAAGTAAAATTCACTTTCTTTGAGGTCTCTACACTCAGGAAATAACGCTAACGGAAAGTTTTTTTTTCAAAGAGACAAAGTGAGACACACACACACAGAGAGAGAGAGAGAGAGAAAGAAGAGAGAGAGAGAAATGAGAGTGAGTCAAAGAGAGACAAGAAAGAGAGAGAGAGAGAGTTGCCTAAAATAAATTCCTGTTTTCAAACCCAAATTCGACAGAAGAAGAAGAAAAAACGTTCATTCCTTCTGTTTCTATAGTTACATAGAACAAGGCCTAGTTGAAGCTATTGAGAACCACTGCCACACTGAACACGATATTATTTCCCATTCAATTGAAGCCTCCAATGTTCTAGTCAGTGGAGCCGATGATGAATGAATGTGACATTAAGGGAAATAAAAAAAACAAAATTATAGCAATCCAAGGATTTTTTTTTCGCTACATTTTGATAGCAGTCAGAGAGGTATCGTTAGGCCTGTTTCTTTTACACATGTTGGCTTCTCTCAGGTCAAGATGTTCTCAAGGTGTTGTGTTTAACCAGTCCTTATATAAAGCATATATCAACTCACTCTGTCTGTCTGGTAAAAAGTTTGTACACGTTATTTCTCCGAGGTCCAATCTCGAATCAAGCTTAAATTTTGCACAATTACCTGACAACACAAGAATCTATAACAAAAATTAACGAATTAGTTAATTAACTATTGGTAATTAATTGCTTTGTTTGGTATCTCGAACAAGGGAGAGAAATTGCACTTGACTGAGGTCGTGGTGAAAGCTGAATTTGTCCCCCGTGTAGGTCGCCGCTCTAAATTTTAATAAACAATATATAACTACACATTCTTAATACAAATAGTCTCTTTTGTATGGAATGTAATTGTTGCTGTTACACACCATACTTTCTTTTCTTAATGTTTATTCTCGATTTACTCATCTGTTAAGATGGTCTTGAATACTACATATATAATAGTACAATATCATTAAAATCATATCACTATATAGATAGGGTGACAAGTCTAACTGCTCGAACTATCGAGGCATTACACTTCTGTCGGTAGCAGGAAAGATCTTTGCTCGAGTATTGCTCGACCGACTAAACCAGTCTTTAGTGGATGTGGTCTTTTCTGAAAGCCAATGTGGTTTCAGAGCCGGTAGAGGTACAACTGACATGATATTTGTTCTGCGACAGCTACAGGAAAAATGCAAAGAGCAGAACCTAAACCTGTACGCAGCTTTTGTGGACCTCACCAAGGCTTTCGACACGGTCAGTCGCGATGGTTTGTGGAGGATTTTGACTAGGCTGTGGTGTCCACCTACGTTTCTATCCATTCTCAAGCAGTTTCACGTTGGACAGACAGGCCAGATCAGACACAATGGTGCTCTTTCTGATCACTTCCCAATAGAAAATGGCGTGAAGCAGGGCTGTGTACTTGCCCCTACTCTATTCGGTATCTTCTTTGGCGTCATGCTAGGTCAAATGAGGCAGCGATTGCATGAAGGCATCTACATCCGGTTTCGTTCTGACGGCAACGTGTTTAATCTCCGAGTCTACTATCCCACACAAAAACAAAGGAGATGGTCATAACGGAGCTTCTCTATGCCGATGATTGCGCCCTGCAAGCTCACAATGAAAATGACCCCCAGAACGCGGTAAACGAATTGCCTACGCTGCCGCCTCGTTCGGTCTATCTATAAACCTCGGGAAAACAGAAGTCATGTTCCAGAAGTCACCAAATGAAACATACTCAGCACCAAGGATCACAGTAAACGGACAGCCCCTTAACGTGGTAGACCACTTCACATATCTTGGTAGCATAGGGTCAAATGACGCCTTACTTTCAAGGGAAGTTGATAACCGTCTGGCCAGGGCCAGTAACGCTTTTGGACGCCTACAGGCGAGAGTTTGGAAGAACAAATCGCTTCGCCTACCTACAAAAATAAATGTCTACCAGGCGGTGGTTCTCTCAACCCTTCTATATGGCTCTGAGACATGGACACTATATAGAAAACAGCTAAGACTCCTTAAGCGCTTTCACCAAAGATGCTTGCGCTCCATCATAGACATACGATGGCAGGACCGCACTACAAACAGCGATGTCCTTGCGAACGCCGGTATGGACATGATAGAGGGACTTCTTATGATCCGACAGCTACGCTGGGCAGGGCACGTATCCCGTATGGGAGACGAACGTATGACAACGGCTGTCTTTTTTGGTGAGCTAAAAGGTGGTCGACGTAACAGAGGCGCCCCACGGAAACGCTTCAAAGACCAGCTTAGGCGTCAACTTTCCTTGGCTGACATACAAGAAAGCACCTGGCTGCATGCGGCGTCGGAACGAGACAGCTGGAGGTCACTCACGAAGGCCGCGGGATGCACACTTGAGACCAAAAGAAAATCTGCCGTCGAGGACAAACGCAGACGACGAAAAGAAAATCTAAACCGACCACCTGCGGACAATGGTTTTGCTTGCCCTGGATGTGGCAAAATATGTAGGTCACAGCTGGGACTGCACAGCCACGGGAATCACTGTACTCACTAATCTTCGGATTCGAGGACAAGCCTATTATTATTATTATTATTATTATCATTAAAATGGTTGAATAAATCGACCTTAAACCGAGCACGATACGTCTGTTTTTCTTTTGATGTATCGATCTGTTAGATTAAAAAAAAAAAAGCTAGAATCAAAAATATTGTAAAAATTTAGTTTTTTGCTCCACTCGAATTTTTCGAGTTAATTTTAGATCTAGCCAAAGACTTTAGTGATTTCTAAACAAAAAATGTGTCAGAAAACTATTTCTGTTGTTATTATCAAGTCATCTTATAATGTTGTATTAATATTATTAATGCGATAATTTTCATATTGACTATAAGTTAGATCCAATTTAGTTACTTTTAATCTTCGTGTAGGTGTTTAAAGGTATTATCTATTATTACATTGAATATAGTAACAAATTGTTCAACAAAAAATAAGAAGGAAAGATATATTCTGACAACAAAAATAATTCATTCCTCGTAATAAAATTAAATGTCATTGTCAGATGTAGTGATGACCCCCATTGATTATCCTAATTATTAGTAACTGCGCTAGTGCGGCGACGTTTCGCTGTGCTATCTTCGTTTTAAAGTAGAGTTTTCAATGGTAGCTACCTTTGATAAAGTGACGTTTTAATACATAGGCAACAAGAAATGGGGCTGAGAAATCTCAACGTGAGTTTTGTTTTCATACTTTCTTACATCTTTAGACTCACATCTAGAAGCTCAATCTCACCCCCGCAATCAGGACGAACACACACACACATGTTGAACAGTATCTCCGGTTGTCGTGACTACTCTATTTGTGGTGGGACCGGTGATAGATGTGGGACCTGGTACCTTTCTCTCTGTAGGTCAACGTTGATGACGTCATTGGATGGAACGACCAACCTGGGACCTGACAAGGTCGATATGAGAGCACCCCCTCCCATACCCTCTTTTTCCTCTCACAATAACTTGTATGTGTGTGTGTGTGTGTGTGTTTAGTGTGAATCGGAGAAGCAAATTAAAAAAAAAAGACCTGACGACGAGCATTCACACTATCAGTTTCTATTTTTACCTATTTTATTTTTTTTTACCTTCGCTGATTAAGACCAAGAGTCTCGGATTCAATGAACCGAAACCAGAACAATTTAGAAAATCATTACTTGCTCCCTTCCCCCCCCCCCCTTTTCCCTTGTTTAGACTGATGTAGTTTTTTTTATAGTTTTTTTTTCCCTCCACATACCTAAATGTGAAGTTATTGGTTTGTATAACGGGAATGTTGAATTTTTAATGGTCTTCAAGTCAGAAGAGTATCTCCTAGTTTAAAATGGTCAGGCAACTGTAAGCAACACATTGCCAGATTCAACGTATTTACTAGCAGCTCATAACATTTGAATATTTTTACCTTTTTTCTTTGAATACATCATTAAGTAATTACAAAATATTTAACTAGACCATATTTAAATCATATATTTAAAACATGTAGTCTTTCCACTGCTCTACAACAAAGACAATACAATGTCAATGACATCCCACAATAGCAATGGTCAATAGTTCCGAAGCCTACATCCAGTAAATGTATAGAATCTACATAGCCTGTAAAAACAATGTAGCTCCAGAAAGTTCCACCTTGCTGCGCACTTCTTTGCTTTTTACTTTTCATACAAATAAGTATTTGTTTTTTAATTCTTGTTAAGTAGGCCCTCTGCTTGATGCCTCCTGTCTACGCCTATGCTTGAACTTGGTTAAAAAAGGTTTTACAATTAGAGGCTATTGAGCTCATAGTCCGCCAATGTTAAATTAAGAATGAGTGAAACCAAAACGTTAAAGTTAAGTCTTTCCACTTAGTTCTAGTGCTTTTTAAAAATTCTTAGTGCTTTTTGTGTTTACAAGAATATTTGAAGATAGAATACCTTTTCTTAACTAAGACAGCATATCTTTTCTTAACTAAGACAGAATATCTTTTCTTAACTAAGACAGAATATCTTTTCTTAACAATAACTTATTGACTATAGACGTCCCTTCATGAAATGGATAAAATCCTTCGTTAGCCTAGCAGTGCATATTAATCAGTGATTTAAACTATACCAAGTAATTGGTTTTTCTGGTAAATTCAGTCTGGCTAACTGTCTTGTGGTATGCACAATTTGACTGTCCTCTGGATCGTTCTGGGTTTGAACCCTTTCAAGTTTTTATCCTCCGTCGTAGGAAACTCTAGTTTGACCGTTTTAATTTTTTCAAAAGAAAAAAAAAATAAATTTAAATTTGGCTTGAGAACTAGACTTAGATCTAGAGCCAACATCAGTTTTGGCAGAACTATCGCGTTCTAGAAAGGATTATCGCGTTAGGGAATTTCCGAATGTAATGCATTATTGATTCAGAGTTTAATAAATTATTATTCACAATTTTGGGCATTGTCTTCTACATTTAAAGGCATATCTTTAGAATTATTTAATGAACATCTTGAATTAAATCTAGATCAAGATATTAGGAGCTCTAAATTAGAAGTATAGATTTAGTTCCACATCTAGATGTCCATTTAATGGAACTACAAATAAATAATCACTAACGTTTTCATTGCCGATTGTCTCTTTCTGTAACATCGTTTGAAAAAAAAAAGACAAAAGTCTGAGAAGACACAGAACTCACAACAGGTTCAAACCTATTGAATAATGATTTTTTTTACAGTTTATTGTTACTATTTGAGTGAAGGGATAATTTAGTGACTTGCGGAATCAGGGGTCAGATATATAAAAAAAATTATCAAGAACTTAACAAAATCAAAGCAAATGGAAATAAATTTTTGAGTCATCATAAAAGCTGTTGGATTTTTTCAAATCTTTTATACTCATTTTTCATAAAGTTCCATGACATTTTGCAAAACTATCAGTAAATAAGATATTATTACATATATTCCATACTGTAAGAGTATAAAAACTCATGTTCAAGGGTTTATTTTTTCATTTGATAATTTTATTCAAATCCTAGTCTCACAGTAAAAAAAAGTTATTTTAGTAACAAAAATTTTTGACAAATATCCTATTAAAACCTTTTAAATTAGTGAACAAAAATATATTGGATTTGTATTACTTTCAATTAATCCTATTAAAACCTTTTAAAGTGGTTAATAAAAAAATATTGGATTTGTATTAGTTTCAATACTTAATAATGATACATTGTTCTTGATTCTCGATACAAAGCAGGTATACTTACACTGTGGAATATTCCTCACAAATACAATATGTATTTTACTTATTTTTTTTATTTACTGTTTTTTTTTTCAAAAACATAAAGAATTTGTATTAATACATTCTAACATCAACTTCTTTTCAATGTATAATACAATTGGACAGTCTTACTAATTTGAAACTTTCTTTCTTTCTTTGTTTTTTATCTGTTGTACTTAGACTTTTTCCATTACTCGCACTTATTAAAGAAATATTCTTTTGACATGATTGTTTTTGTCCATTGTAAAGGCGTTTGCTATATGTGTGTGTGTGTGTGTATATTCATGCACGTTTGTTTATGTGTTGTCTTATCTCTATATACATGTCTTTAAATGTCAGTACACATGTGTGCTCACGTGATTGTTTTGGTCCGTGTGCTGAAGAGAAAAACATCTGCGAAAAAAAAACGTCATTATTCTTTCTGAACGTTTGTTTGTAAACTGTTGGGTGTAGAGAGTAGATTTACACAGTCTAGTAAGTCTAGAGAACTTTGTATTGTGCTCGGTGGAATGGATAAAATGGTAATTAAATGTTTCTGAGAGATATAGATAGATTAGATTAGATAGATAGATAGATAAATAGATAGATAGATAGATAGATAGATAGATAGATAGATAGATAGATA
>JADKLZ010000130.1:28632622-28643046 GCA_021533235.1 Biomphalaria straminea | reverse complement strand
CTATCTATAAAATATGCCTCCCCAAAGCAAGCGAAATGGAAAGTGCATTTCTTAGCAATAGCAACAATAAATGCAGTTATAAACACATTATAAAACTACTTAATTATGAGCTTGATACAGCACAGCAATGGTTCCAGAACCAATCCATACTCACTGCATATTAGCTTCTAACGATGGAAAGAGTTTTATGGCTCCCATTTCCCAGGATAAGCTCTAAGAGCTAGTTCTTGCATAAAGCTGCCTCGAGTTAATCCTCTTTAGCTTTGAATCATGTCCCTCTGTCGTGATTGAAGGAAATAAGTCATGCTGACTGGAGGACATCGCGTACAGCCAATGATGACTTAAGTTGACTTAGTTTCCAGCCAATCTTCCAGATTTATTTGTCGCGAGAGACTTTTTTTTTTATTTATAGAACAAAGGGAAATAATTGTTAAGCTTACAAACGTTGGCTTTGAGAGAAAACATTAACAAATATTTGTCTTGAACATTGAATTTTATCCCGAAAAAAAATTATGGAGTAGTCATGAGGGATGAAAAAAAAATGTGTCGGTCAGATATATAGAGGTCTATTATATAGACGTGTTTACCATTAACCATATCATCATTTCAATGAAATATAGAAGACGCTATTGATGAAGTATATAAACAGTAATGATAAAATAAGTACCACACCAAAGTGCAAACCTATATGCAATATGTACAATAATAGAAGACACAATAGAGTACGCTGTACAATTCTCCATATAAATGATCGACACACTGAAGGAAAAACAAGGATGAGAAGGAAAGATAAAGACAAGAGTTAAAGAGAAATAGAAAGAGTGTGAGGGAGGAACAGAAAGAGAGCAACAGAGGAGAAATGCGGTGCGAAAGAGAGAGAAAGAATTGTAAAGACATGCAGGTTGTATTGACGCCACTAATCCAATGATTGTACAAGACTGGTCTGGTTTATATCATAAGGGCGCCCGTCTGCCCTCCGTGACTTCGCGTGTAACCTTTCCCCCCTCTCCTGCATAGAGTCTACCTGTTTCAATATTTCAAATGCTCTTGATCCTCGTGCCATCTGACTTGTAACCTTTCCTTCCAGATCACCTAGGTTTTGGGGGTTTTGTTGTGTTTTTCCAGTGTCTATTTTCAGGGGAGATAATTACAGTCACATTGTAGACATTGCTCAACGCTTCTCAAACAGTTTCTTATATTAGCATCTTACTTTACAGAATGTAACACTGAGGTCTTGGTGCTCATTTAGAAATATATAAGTAAAAAAGAAATGTATTTTTAGTTGTAAAAAAAAAATAGGTTGGCTAAAGAAAATAAATAATTTCATTTACAAAGCACTGTTAAAAAACATAATGTAGTCGGCAAGCGCTTTGAGAACAATGCACAGCTTATAATGCAGACAAAGCTAAGAATAGTATCAAAAAATACTATGATCGTTAAAACAGTTACAAAGTGGAAATTACTCATCTCTTATACTATTCTAGCACTTAACCGCTTCTTTTCAAATCCGTTCATCGCTATTAACTGGTGTATGTGTTGGAGGCATCATTATGGAGCTCGGGCTCAAAGGTGAGGCTAGAGAACGAGCACCCCGGTGAGACCCTGTAATGTTTATTCTCTATACCTCATCTGCCGCGTGAGTGTTCACCGGTGGTGGAAAAACGACTACTTTAGGAGCGGAGTGCCGATTTTAACAAGCTGTGGAAAAAAATGAGCTCAGTTCCATTTGCTTCCCCGGCGGGATTTTCTTTTGCTTCTCTCTAGGCCTGATTGACTACATTTTTAAAAAGTTTAAACCAGGGCGTCATGTTGATTCTGAGAATTCTTGCCCGGGTCATATTGTTAATAAGTCAGCATCTTTTCCATCATATTTGATGAAAGACACCCTCAAGAGCTCCCTCAAGGAATGCGGTATCGACATTCATGGCTGGGACGCACTAGCTCTAGATCGCTCCGCATGGCGAGAAGCTGTGAGTCTCAGAGTCTCAAGATTTGAAGAAAGTAGAGTGGCCAGTGCGATAGAGCGCCGAACCAACAGAAAGCAGAGAGAAAAAGCAGGCCTATCTGCAACTGACAAAACCCACCCATGTCACATTTTCTGTGATGATTTTCTATGTGATGATACTGACAGAATACATCCAGTAACATTCACACGATTTTTAAATCTCTCAATAGCATCCCTCCTTTTTTTTTAATTTTTGTTGGTAAATTTTATTATAAACTCAGAAAAAAAAAATTGTGTGTATGTAAATATTTGAGTGTGCTCTAGGGAAGGAAGGATGCCCGTACTATATAACCGAAATGATTCAATTTCAGTCTTGTAGTAGTCTTGGCTGTAATCACCTCTGCTTAGACTCTCCGGAGTTCGGGGTCGACAAGATGTGACCTCCTCACAGAAATACACAGTCATAAATCTGACTTCTTCTGGGATCTGAATTGGGCAGTTATCTCGCTTGTCTCTGGCTAAGTTTTTGACTCGATCTAGCCTTTTTGGTGCCTAACGAAGGGGAAACGACTCATTTCATTTTCTACTAAGTTATCTGCCCTTAGTTGTTTTTTTATACCAAAGTAACTAGTAAGCAAAGTACAAAACAAGTTATTTTATTGCAAGCAAACCTTTTTTTTTGTTTTTGTTTTTTGTGTAAGATATTACAGACGCCAGTTTAAAAGAGATTATATTATGGCATTTTACGTCTCGAGAGACGATCTTTTCCCCTTGCAAGCTCTTGTGTGACTAAAGAGGCCGATCCTTGATACACAGCTGCGATCGCAGGTTGGGCTTATGTAGTCACCAGGCGCCGTTGCATTTTCACCCTTCTTTCTGCTTCTGTTGTGTATGGCATCTGCAATCAAAGACCCCTCCTTTATGCTCTCTCTCTCCTTGTGGATCTATCCAGTGCCACCTCTTCCCAGTTGCTGGTGTCGATCTTAAAGAGCTTCATGTCCCGTTTGCATACATCTGTAAAACGTAAGAGTGGGCGACCAGCGGCTCTTCTGCCTTCTATTAGATCGCCATACAGAATATCCTGTGGGAGTCGACCTACTGGCATTCTACGAACGTGGCCAAGCCAGCTAAAGCGTCTGCTGCTGATAACAGAGCGGATGTCCTGGCACCCTGCTCTTCGTAGCACTTCTTCATTGGTTATCTTATCTTGCCACCTTATTTTAAAGATCCGCCTTAGGCATCGAAGGTGGAAGACATTCAGCTTTTTTTCCTGCCATGAGTACGTGGTAAACCTACTCATGGCAGAAAAGATTATAGCGTCTTACAGTACTCTATGTATTAATTTAGTTGTTTATATAAGTGAGAGGTTGTAATCATCATGCATGATGTATGGCAATGCCTAAGTTACCCAGTTCAATATTAGCAAAAGTTTTATATCTCCATGACTAAACTAAAGAGTATCGCCTTCCTCCTTCCCTTCTCCTGATATTCTCGATATTCCTTTACGAGTTTTTCATGTTAAAATTCGAGATTCTCTGAAGACAGTGATCGCGTGGTGCGAGTTGACCCGGACTGACCATGTTCATCCATTTCTAGTTGGACTTTCCTGTTGTTCTCGCCCATGTCTTGCCATCTGGGATATTTTAATCACGTGATATTGTCATGAAAAACTAGACAGTTTTATGCAAGAGATTGTAATCATAACACACCAGTCTGACACTACTAATTCTGGTCAGAAAAAAAAATGACCAGTTTTCCTCCCGCAAAAATATTCGTAGAATTAGAAATTTGACTCTTAAGAGTGGGTGAGTATCGAAAAAGCTTGGCTACACAACTGAAGATTTCCAGTTTGAATCTCTTTGAGAGAGCGCCTATAATCAGTGGAGATACAGTGGCGTAGAAATGTAACCGTAGCTTAGGGTCCAGGAATACGACGTTAAGCCCACTTCCGGTAAGATGTGGTCAATAATATTCTGGAGATGGCCATTCACATTGATTTGTAGAGCTAGGTTAGTTTGGATTAATGGATAGACTGAACAAAGCAGCAGCCTCAGCAATTTTCATGGACGGCAAGTTGAAGCCCCTGTTCGGTGTCTGCAAGAAGGGTGCAATCGTCCACATAGAGCAGCTCCGTAGTAATCATCTCTTTAATTTTTGCACTTGAAAGCATTTGTCGTATATTAAATATGTTTCAATCATCATTATCATTATCATGAAATGTAACAATTAGAATTATTTAACGAAACGCTGACCAACTATCAAAGAGTTATCTACCTTTTTAATAGAGTTCAAGAATAACCAGGATTCTTTCTCGAGGAAGAGGGGGGGAGGTCTGGGTACAAATGTCCCTGTGTTTTTTTAATCCAACATTCCTTAGTTTTTAAGAGAAAAAAAAAACAGTCGCTCTATAAGTCGTATAAAGAAGATTTTGTCATTTGAAAGAAAAAAACAATAACTACATTTCATGTTTTTCTTATTTTATCAATGATATGATTCCATGCCAATGGTAGCTACGTCACTAGTCACGTGATATAATAATGTTACATTGGATAAATAGAACATAATAATATATCCTTGTCCATATACGCTATACGTATATGTCACTATCGTGTGAACGTCACCTGAAGTTGACCTATGGACTTCATTTCGTGCACCTGAGCTTTATTCAAACGTAGTAATTAAAAGCATGTATTCATCGTTTGGCTTCTTAGCTCTTGGCTTCAACCTTCAAATGGCAAAGTCTCTTCCCGCTGTGTCGATAGACTGCTTGAAAGACACTGCTAATTAATGTTTATGTCTATCCGTGTTCCCCTGCATTTCTGCGCAGCACATATTCAACTCACTATTCTGACGCCGCAATCATCTGGAAAAAAAGGTTGGAAGGCGATGTTGAAAATTTAAGCCTGTGTGAACCAATCCAATTTGTGTGTGTGTGTGGGGGGGGTGGAATTGGGATGTATAGTATTGTATAGAGTGTTTACAAAACTATCTCTAGTCCCAATGATTATATGGATTTAATTGATTTAATGGTAAGAACGGGGAGACTCAGCCTGTAGAACGTGTTTGTGTGAGTGTGTATGTGTGTGTGCCAGTGTGTATTTGTGTTTGAAAGTGAAATATTTCAGTATTAAATAATATTGTATCAACATGTTAACTTCTGTCTGTTACTATCAACATCACTTTTTCTTGTAATGTATTCCATTGACAGCCTTGGCTCCTTGTAGACTGATTAAATATTTGCTGACTCATCAAAAAACGTTCTCCCTTTTTCCTATATCCCTTTTGTATGTCTGTTTTTTGATTCCAGACACCTTAGAGACAATATTGTTACGAAGCACAAGAATTTGATACTAATTAAAAAGATAACTTGTAATTATATTTTCTTGACCAGCTTGTGAGGGGAATGAGCAGTGTTATTCTTTAAATAAATTTTATTGTTGGTCGTCGTGGACTTGTAGCTCCAGATTGCTAGCACAGCTAAACCGATGTACGCATATTATTTTTTTTTACTGTAGACCAGTGTTCTTCAACGGGGGCGATATCGCCCCCTTGGGGGCGTTTTCGAGATTTTGGGGGGCGCTGGGAGCAAAAGGGGCGGAAGGGGGGCGCTGGGCACCATAAGGGGCGGTAAGGGGGCGCTGGCATAAAGGGTGGAAAGAAGAAACTAAACATGCACTGAAACAAATTTTTTTAAAAATCTTCGAAATTAAAGCTTTCAAGCCACATATAAACAAGTTATAGTTAAAATGTTTCTAATTTAAGAAGAGAAACAACGTTAGCAATTGAGGTCGGGAAACCCATTTTCTATTTTCAATTCTTACTCTATTGCAGCAATTGGAGGGTATCTAGTGTCCTTGGATCTTCCTCGCATAAACGTTTAAGATTTGATAAACAAACTAGGTAATACGTATTTAAGATTACAGTTAATTTTATCTATATATGTTAATATATTGATATGTAAATGTTAATTGAAAAAAAGAACGTTAAAGCTAACATTAATAGGCCTATAGAATAATTTTACCTTTTTAAAAAAAAAATTGACAAAGTGTTGTTACGAAAACTCACTGGTATGCAATATTGCAAAGAGTTTTTAGTGAATTGTCGCAAGATAAAAAGTATCCCAATGTTCTACTTTGAATGACGGCATTTTCATAGAGGTTATGAAACCACGTCTGCTTCATGAACATATAGGCCTAGCAATATCCAAAAATAATTTAAGAATATTCATGAACAATTATAAAAAATCAGGATATGTTTTAGTGGCCTCTTAGAAAAATGCAAATCCTTTTTTTGTAAGTCTTATTGTATGGTTTGAAAATTGATTAAAACTTAAATTATTATTTTAAAAAAAATTTACACAAAAAGACTTTTTCTTCTGTTAGTGATGAAATATTATTTTAAAATTGTCTAGTTATGTAGCTTATGACAACATATAGGGAACAATCAGAGGTTGGACAATGGCTTCATAAGTAATATAGAAAAAAAACTTGTTTAACCTTGTGGGATACAAATGCAACATCTTAAGACAAGTTAAGCACGCAATTTCTATTTGAATCTAATTATAAAAAATTGTATATAAAATAAAAAACATGCCGAAATGCCGAAAATAATCTCATCTTTCAACAGTTTTGTGAAACAAATGATGAGCAACATTTAAACTCTTAGCAAATTAAAGATCCCTGGATTTCGAAAGGGATTTGTATTCGTTTTGTTAAGCACTTAAGGATTTTTTTTTATTTTTTGAGAAACAGAAAGATTCAACGGGTGGGAGTGACTTACAGCTGTCTAAAAATGGTTTTACATGATAGGCATACAACACAAATGAAACAAACCAACCTCTGTTTGCTAGGAAAGAAAATGTACTTTCATTGATTATATCTTTTTTTTTCTTGTATAGAGATATTAAACATATTTCAAAGAGTTTTACAATGTCACATAGCTTGTTTAATGACAAATGAATTACTGCCTAAAGACATCTATATCTTTACAATTCCGATAACAATGCTCTCTGTAGAAAGGACGATTAAATTAAATAGAAATGAAAATGATTAAACATCTGTTGCTGATGTTCAAATTAAGTTACAGGAAAAAAAGATTTACAAAATTATGTTCTAAATAGAAGAATGTTATCAGAGAAGGCACAACAGAGATGTTGGTGCATTTGAATGTTTCAGTAAAATTCCAAAACTGTGGTAGAAAATGGATTTTTTTTTAGCTTTTCCTTCAACATACATGGTAAACCTACACTTAGTGCGTAACAAACTTAATGAATAAGCAAAGAAATATGTTGGATGTAGCCATTAGATGAGATTTTCGCTTTGCTTTGACTATTTAAATCTTGAAGTTTCTTATATTGTCAGGCTGCTGAAGGCACAATGGTTCCAATTAGCTAAATTTCATTTTGTAGTGAATTCAATAAACAATAATAATGTTTATATTAAAAATAAAAATAAATTTACAATAAAGCCTGAAAACAGTAGGCCCTAATAGGGCAAAATTTAAAAGGGGACTATTCTTAGGATTTGAAAGAAAGTCATGACAATGAGATTTTTTTTGTGTAATCATTGCAAATTATTTAACATTATTTTTTGTATAATGATAATACTCCGAGGATTACGTATGAGTGCAGTTTTTCACATACCGGTAACTACGCAAATTCAGTTTTGCGACCTGCTTATCATCTGGAATTTGGTGCAAGCAAAGTCGTTGTCTGCTGGCAGTCTATTTAAGTTTTCTTTTCGTTTTTTGCGCCTGTCTTTAATAATGGCTTTTCTTTGAGTCTCAAATGTTTGTCCCGCAGCTTTTGTGAGACCTCTCCAACAGTCTCTCTCAGAGGCAAGTGAGGGCGAAATGTCACCTGAATGTATATTTTAAGCGCTTACTTGAGGTACCTCTTTAACTCCATCCTATTCTAAGCTCACCAAAGAAGATTGCCTCTAGTGTTTCCCATGCATAAAAATTAAAAATAAATGACATTTTGTTCAAATTTGCCTTCTTACGCTTCTTTATAAGTGTTTGTCTTAGAGGGGGGCGCTGGCGGATTTTTTAAAGGAAAAAATGCGAAAAGGGGGCGGTTAACAAAAAAAGGTTGAAGAACACTGCTGTAGACCTTCAAATAAACAATCTAGCTTGTAAAAACTCAAATAAATATAACTTTTATTACATAACAGTTAAATAAATTTTCAAATTCATCTTTGTCGACTTCAAGTGAAATAAATCTAGTAATTCTAATATAAAATGGTACTTGAGACAAAATCCAACTCCCTACAAAAACACGTCTTTACTCTTTGAAATGTCCAGGGTCGTCTTCCGTTTCACATTCCCATTACTCAAGACTCTATTGTCATTTCATTATCCTTATTGCATAGCCACCAACCAATCGAAAACTCCATTGTCACTGTTACCTAGGAAACACACACAGCCACACACACTGCATAAAAAGGGGGAACATAGACGCCCCCCCCCTTTTCGCCCAAAAAAACAAAATTTCGTGTTTAAAAACTCTGTCTCTTTTCTCTAACAAAGTCTGCATTATGTTAATCGATAATTATCTGAAAGTGAATTCCGTTGGTTTGTTTTAGAAGTATTTCTCATGTTAGATTTAAGCTTGATTGTTTGTTTTAGAAGTATTTCTCATGTTAGATTTAAGCTTGATTGTTTGTTTTAGAAGTATTTCTCATGTTAGATTTAAGCTGGATTGTTTGTTGTAGAAGTATTTCTTATGTTAGATTTAAGCTTGATTGTATGTTTTAGAAGTATTTCTCATGTTAGATTTAAGCTTGATTGTTTGTTTTAGAAGTATTTCTCATGTAAGATTTAAGCTGGATTGTTTGTTTTAGAAGTATTTCTCATGTTAGATTTAAGCTTGATTGTTTGTTTTAGAAGTATTTCTCATGTTAGATTTAAGCTTGATTGGTTGTTTTAGAAGTATTTCTCATGTTAGATTTAAGCTTGATTGTTTGTTTTAGAAGTATTTCTCATGTTAGATTTAAGCTGGATTGTTTGTTGTAGAAGTATTTCTTATGTTAGATTTAAGCTTGATTGTATGTTTTAGAAGTATTTCTCATGTTAGATTTAAGCTTGATTGTTTGTTTTAGAAGTATTTCTCATGTAAGATTTAAGCTTGATTGTTTGTTTTAGAAGTATTTCTTATGTTAGATTTAAAGCTTGATTGTTTGTTTTAGAAGTATTTCTCATGTTAGATTTAAGCTCGATTGTTTGTTTTAGAAGTATTTCTCATGCTAGATATAAGCTCGATTGTTTGTTTTAGAAGTATTTCTCATGCTAGATATAAGCTCGATCATTCTACTTCTACATTTGCTGATGCTGTTATAATTGAAGACGAGTACTTAAATCACTCAACGTAAATATGAAACATGGGCAACTTCTAGCAATACTGAGCTACTTTCGTGCTGAAGCAGTGACAGAGTGGGGGACTGTAGGAGGGAAGGGGGGTGACCAAGAAGACAGAGGGGAGGGTAGACACACTTTGTAAATAAATTGAACCTACAGTTTGACTTTGATCCGAAAGTAATCTGTCAGAAAGTTTTGCAATTTAGTAAAGGTCAGACTAATCAATGTCAAGGTCACATGTACTCTCCCTCCTCCTCATCAGCCCTTCTCTCAACAGCCATCAACATAGGTTTTTGTAATCGGCCTCCTCGATTGAGTCTTTGCGTTGAATGCAGTTGTTGGCCTTTGATTACAGTCGTGGAGTGAGTACGGCTTGGGTAAAAGGGGAAATAATCGAAGACACTAGTCAATTACTGGAGTGTTTTTTTGGTCAAAGAGAGTCTCCCGGTGGTCGAGTTTCTGTAAGAGTTTCTTTCTGCTTGACTTAAGGTGCTAGTGTACTGACTAAATTATGGACTTCTGAAAGTAGATAGTGACTGGAATAAGTGAACCAGCTAATGTATGAATTAAGATATTTGCTACTTTATGTATGAACCAAGATATTAACTAGTTTATATATAGAAGGATATTATATAAGTTTATATATGAACAAAGCTATTATCCAGTTTATATAGTAATCAAGATATTAACCAGTTTATGTAGGAACCAAAATATTAACCAGTCTATGTTTATATATGAATAAGATATTAACCAGTTTATGTATGAACTTAATATATATGTATAAACTTAGATAATTAATAATTTCAGTATTAAATTAAACTCAGTGGCATATGTTCCATATATATATATATGTAACGTACTTGTAAATCTCACAGGATAATATATTGAACTAAGGCTAGAAAATCATAAAATATACAGGACCCAGGTTCGGAAGCAAAGCGTCACTCAGCCACCGCACCCCCGTTTGGTCGTTGTGCTGCCAACTTGACAATTTAGCACAAGTGCATAACTCTCCGTTAATCGTCATCGTCATAGAAAAAGGTGAACTTTTAATCATTTGCCCATAAAAGCCTAAAGAAATACAGAAACGTTGGGAAATAGAGAAAATATCATACAGAAACGTTGG
>JADKLZ010000130.1:28611354-28622991 GCA_021533235.1 Biomphalaria straminea | reverse complement strand
AAGATTCCACCGATGCAGTTGTCTACTATCTCAGACTAGCTCATTGATATTCATGCTTTCACTTGACCTTCTTCCATTCGTTCACTTCCGGACAGATGATAGGAAAAGGGGTGAAGGTTGGAATGGTCTAGTATGTGGTCACTCAGTGAACTGGACTGATTACAATCTGGCTTTGTAATAGAACCGATGTCCGTAACTTTCTCTTTCTCTCTCTCTCTCTCTCTTTTGTTTGTGACGGGGGTGTGTGTACTTTTAAAAAAATCAATTTTTATTTAGTCAGTACACATATATACACACATAAATAAATAAATAAATACATACATACACACATACATACATACATACATGATTTTGTATTTCTTTCTTGTAATTCTCATCCCCAATGTTTGTGTTGTTGACAAATTAGTGCTAGCTTCTTATTCTGTTCTTCAGGATTTAAAAAAAAAATACTAATAAATAATTCAAGGATGATGCCATTTTATTTTAGATTTTTAAAAAATATGCAACTAATATCATTTTAATTACTTGAAGCAATTATTTCAAACAACTAGCTTTAAGTGAAGGTCATAATAACTTAGCCACTGTGTATCAGGTTAGGATAACTTTTTACACACCTGTCACCCATAGGCTTACTATCGTTGCCTTTTGTAACAGTTTCTGAATTCACGAATAAAATCAGTAATAATTAAGGAAGCTGTTTCTAACATTTAATGTTTCTTACATACGTTATTAGCAACAATAAAATAAAACAAAGATGTGCATGTTTATGTGTGTGTATTTTTTGCCTTGTGTTAAAACCTTGAGAAAGAAAGCTAATTTCATTGTTTCATTCTTTTGATTTAATAAATAACGGAAAACCTTACAGTAAAATTTAAAATCGCATAAAAGAAATTGAACAATAGTACCGCAGTTAGATCTAGCAAACAAAAAAAATAATATGCTGGAGTGCTAAAAAAAAACCTTGACCTCTGTAATTAGTGGACGGGTGTAATTTATAAATGACCATGCCAATGTGTTATCTTTTTTGACTGACCACCCAACACTATTGCGTGCGTATGCGCAAGGAAAAAACGCGTGATGGTTAACCCAAACAACTATATACACTACACTAGGACTACATGTGTAGGCTCACTACGTCAACCTTATCAGGTTGTTGCAATCAGTCGAACATAAAATCTATTTGTTTGTTGTTTTTTGTTGTCGTTGTTGTTGTTTTTTTTTGGTAGGGAGAGTGTGGGTGAGTTGTTTTTTTTTTCTATAGTTTGTTTTCTTAATGCTCTTAGATCTATATAACAGTAGATCTAAACATAGATATCAATAATAGGTCTACAGACTACAATTAAATCTTTGCTTCGCAACATCTAAGGTTCAAGCTATAAATAGGTATAATTGATGTTCCCGCTGTTAATAAAATATCGTTTGCAGCAAATTGATTTATCTAAAAAAATATATAAAGTATTGATCTACTACGCTTCAGATCCCAACAATTAACTAACAGCTACTATCAGTATTAAGACCATGAAGCCAGAGCCAGAAGCGGTCTTGTGACTTTCAATTACGAGGCTGATGACCAGTTGTTGGTCTGAAATTCATGAACAATTACATTTAACCACTATACAAGGCAGATTGCACTTATGAGAGATTTACATTAGTAACTAGTTAAATATATACTAAAATATTTTACATTGACCCTTCCACACACAGGCTTTATAGTTGGAGGCATCGTACATACACACAGACAAATTCATGCTACACAGATTAATTTGTGATAGCTTGAAAAAATCAATCAGTAACAGAGTTTTAAACAATAAGGTATATAAACGAAACAAAAAACAACCAATATAGGCATGCTATTTAACAGTTTCGTAAAATGTTCAGCAACACAATCTGTGCGTTGGAAATATTTGTACCAATTGTTTCTGTTTAGTTCTATTTCACGCTTTAGCTTTCTCATTACGTCATGATCCTATCAAGGTCTGGACCAGATGGGGAGGGGAGAGGGAAGAAAGAAAGCGATATCTGGGTTAATGTTACCGCAATCGCTTTTTAAAAACATTTATATAAAAAAAGGAGGAAAGACGTGAATTCGAACTCATATCTCAAGCCGACATACTAACCACTCCGCTAGGGAAGTGTTTATGAAAATAGAAGATTGTATAGTTAACTATTCTTTGTTTCAAACTTACTTTAAAGCGGCGACCTATAAAGGGACTAATCCAACTTATACCAAAACTTAAGTCAAGTACTATTTCCTTCCCTTGTTCGAGATACCAAATAAACTAATTATTAGCAATAGTTGATTAACTAGTGTTTTTTTTTTAATTTATTCTTGTCATGTAGAAGAAGTAATTGTGTAAAATTTCAACCTGATCCGAGATTCGGTGTGGGAGAAATAACGTGTACAAACCTTACCAGATAGACAGAGAGAGTGAATTGAAAGCTTTGCAAAAATACGTAAGAATTCAAAGATTAAACAACAACAAAAAAAAAAGATGTAAGATGTGTAATGAAAGCAAACACCACGTGAACAGATTTATATAGTTCAAACTTAGTAATATCAGTGTTTGGATAGTCTTTAGTTCATGATGAGTTAATTTTAAAAAAAATGTGTCCAAAATAAATAAATGAAGATGCCGAGTAAATATGTATGAATGTTTTGTGTTTACACGGTCTACCCTCACTCACCTATATAGTAACAACCTGTGAGGTTGTGGCACGAGACGTAAACATCTCCGCCCCCACACAGCCTCCCCTTTTATCAACGATTTACTCCTTCGCCACGACGTTGCCAAAAACTAAGTAGGGCGCCTTTTCCCGCGATAGGTTCGTACGTGCACAACCCCCACCTCCTCGCTCCCTCCTCGGCTTTTGTCTTTGCGTGAGGAGACCTTCTACGTGTCCAACAGAGTAGGGAGGAGGGACGTGAGCTCTGGGCGTGTAGGGGGGGGGGGGTCAAAACTACAATAAAAAAAGAGGGGGGTGAGTATAAAGGGGTGAAAGGGTGGAGGGTGGGGCGCTGGCAGCGGCGGTACCAGAGTTGGGTGTTAAAGGACAAGAGAGACAGAAGGGGAAAAAAAAAGGCAGCGCGGGCAAGTGATAAGGAAGACTGCAGCAGACGGCCTATGTCGGCGATACCTGCAGTTGTCGTTCCTCGCTAGCAGTTATCTCTCCTCGCTAGACGTGGGAATCACTCTAAGTTTTTTTTGGTGTTTTTTTTTTTAAACCAAACAACTTATGTTTATGTTTTTTTTTTCTCCACTCAGTGTTCTTTATTTCTTGATCCTGGCCATTGTTCCCTAGATTTGGGTTTACAAGCGTGCTCAAAGCTTTTGTGAACTTATCAGGATTTCTGAGAGGATTCTGGGAGATTTTTTTTTTCCAAAAAAAATGTGTTGATCGTCTGCATCGATTGCAGCATTTTGGTCCAAAACATTGGCCATTATTTTCAATTGTAGAATTATTGTGTGGGAAATAGAGCTGTATGTATATTTATAAATGACATAAAATCGGAAATTCCTGTTTTATATTCGGCTCACATTGTGGATATTAATGGAAAATGTCTTCTAAACTTGTTCACTAAAGGAAAGCAAACAGGATATACATTATATCGAATCAAATGGTAAAATGGTAATTAAGTTATGTCTCGGGGATGATGTCGCAGCTAGTTAATCAATAACGTCATGGTTTAATTTAGTGATATTATGGTCTAGTTTAGCCACGTCATGGTTTATTTTAGTGACATTTTGGCATAGTTTAGCCACACCAAGGTCTAATTTGGTGACATTATGGCCTAGTTTAGCCACACCTTGGTCTAATTTAGTGACATTATGTTCTAGTTTGTTTAGCCACACCATGGTCTAATTTAGTGACATTATGGTCTAGTTTAGCCACTTCATGGTTTGATTTATGTGTTCTATGATCTAGTTTAGCCAATTCATGGTTTAATTTAGTTACATTGTGGTAACCACTTTATAGTTGTTGTTTTTTTCATACCCTGGTTTAGTTTATTCAAATCATTGTAAAATCCAGTCACACGATGATCCAATCCTATATGGTTATTTTATTTATTAGTCTAGTTTAGTTACATCACGGTCTAATCTAGTTATATATTGATTTCATTTAGTGGTAATGTTTTCATTGAATGCTGTTGGATACCTACATTAGTTAGGAAGCCATCGGGAAGATGTCAGTGTTTATGTTAACCTAACGCTAAGCGCTAACGCTAAGCGTTAGTCTAGATGTCCAAAACACGCTAAGCGTTTATACAAAGGATTTTCTTGCTAAGATTCTTCTCGTTTGCACTTGCTCTCCTTAATACGTGCTCACTTTTCTTGTCAACATAATGGCGGCTGAAAGAATTGAAACTAAGTGCAGGCTTAAGTTATTACATTAATTCCATTTGCAAATATTTAATTATTCCTTTCCACACAATGAATTCAAATTTGGGACCAACAGTACCAAAACATACACATAATAATAAGATAACGATAAGACACACATACATAACAAACTGTTACAAACTGAGACACGCATATGTATAAGTGTATTTATTTTGTAATACTGGACACTCGCAATTTAAAGGACATCCGTTTATATGTCAAGTTGGGCATAGGTCAAGGTTGCCAATTGTTTCCATTCTAGTAGAGCTTCCAGTTTTTACATTAAAGAGTAAGTTTATTAAGGGAGATAATTGATCTCCGTAACCAGAAAATTAGAGAACTATCGATTTTAAATTGGGGCGACAAGCTTATGTCGAGATCCATTCAGTCTATAAGTTTTAATCTTTATGTTAAGTCTACTTTATGAATCTATCTTTGAATTTGTATTATAAAATGTAATTATTGCTTGATATATGGAGTGTTTTCTATTCAATCTTCTGTGATTTCCACTTGAAGGATTAAACAGTGATTTCGGGTGAACAGATTTAATTGATGTAAATATGTGTGTGTAATTGTGTGTGTGTGTGGTTGTCCATATACATTTGAGCGTATGTTACTAATCAGAAAGTTTCGGCATTTAATTAATTGATGAGCCGAGCAAAAATCCGTGCCTGAAGCGGGTTTTTTTTTTTTTAACATTCTGCCTCTTGATGTTTGATGGAGTATTCCCTCTTCCCCACCTGTATCACCCCCCTCCATGTTTGATGTGTCTGGAGTATTCCCTCTTCCCCACCTGTATCACCCCATCACCCATGGTCTGACAGCCTTCTTCCTTGTTGTCCTCCCAATGGTGAATAAATAGCACGATCTGTCAGGTTTTTTTTTAGCGCTCTGGATTCCTCCTTTAGCGCTACGCTAATTAAATATTTCCATGTCTTGGGCGCCAGTTTCTTATTTCCCAAGTGTGTTTAGAAATAAAAGTCTAAACGGGCAGACTTGTACACAGAGGCCGAGACACACAAAGTGAGACACAGAGACAGACACAGAGTCACGGAGACACACACAGATATAGATATTTTCATTAGCCAATGGAAGTCAAAATGTTGTTAATGTGGCCTTTGTTTTTTTTTTCCAGAATCTATACACATCCGGTCTATCACGCATGAATACGTTGGCTATGTAGCTAGTCACTTAATACAGTTGGTCATTAGACTAATCATAAAACATGTCGCTCTAAAAGCTAGTCCCTCGATAAAGCTAGTTAAATGATCTGTGAGTCAAAAAGTTAGTCCCTTAGTACAGTCGGTCATAGATCAGTTTATTGAGACTAAAGGCATTGTGAACAACACATTGAACTTTTTAATATAGTATATAGTTAAAAATATTTTTTTCAAATATTTTTTTCAATAACAATGTATACATAAGGTTGACCTTTTGACCTGATGATGCGGAACCATTAAAGTTTTAGAATATAAAATGAGATTTGATTATTGGCAGAGCTTGATTCACCCGGGCCACAATGATAGGAATCATTATATCATCTGGCGTTGGTATAACCAAATAGTAAAACATCTGTTTTGACTATTATAACTTTATTTTTTTTTTGTTTATAATCTCCAATATAGTTGTAACAGAAATGGTGGTGTTATTTTTTCAGTCACAGCGTCAGGACTCATTTCATAATTCTCTCTTGCATTAGTACTTTCACAAGTTATATAGGGCGGTGGTAAAATCTTTCATCTTGTCCTCTTTTTATTTCTTGTTTTTGTTCATTTCCCTCTCCCAATCTCCCTTTGTTTTTTTTTTTCTCGCATGTTCTTTTTATCTTCTCTCTCTCTCTCTCTCTCTGCCTTTCTCACTCCTTGTCAGTATCTTTCTTTCGCTTCCTCCTTACGTAACTCTCGCCTGTCCTGCCACTCACTGACTGATCTGACTGTGTATGACTTCCTACAACTCTGATTACATCTTGAATCCATTAGCACACCAAAGAAAAAAAAAGACCATGTCTTAGTATTTGTGCGTTTCTCTGTGTGCGTGTGTTGGACTGATTTCTGTGGGTGCTAGAAGCTGGGGGGCGGGAGGGAGGGCGTTTCAAACCTTCTGTTTCTCTCTGTTCTACGCCGTGTGAGTACTCCTGGAGTTTGTTGTGAGTTTCATACATTCAGTTGACGTAACACGTTTGAAAAAACAACGCTTTCGTTTTGCGCGTTTGACTGTGTGTAACGTGCGTGCGTAGATGTGTGTAATGTGTGTGTGAGGATGTGTGTGTGTGACTGTGTGTAACGTGCGTGCGTTGATGTGTGTAATGTGTGTGTGAGGATGTGTGTGTGTGGGAAAGAGAGAAATAAAGAGAGAGCTTCAAGTCTTTCTATCTGTGTATTCCTCTTGCTGGCAGGTGGCTACATCAACGTCATGAAACGTATTCCCTGCTAAAACTCAGCTTATCAAAGCAACCTGTATTATTAGTTGCAGTCGCAGTAGGAGAGCACCGCCTTAATCAAGACTTAATACTAAACACCTAACTAAACACTTAACGAAACACCTAACTAAACACTTAACAAAACACTAAAGCCACAAAGTTTAAATCTACATTAAGAATTAGGTTTTGACTCTTGCACCTACTAATTGAGCAGGAAATGATGTTTGATGCAAATTGTAATGACAATGACATATTTAATATAACTCGGTTTATTTATAGGCCTCTACCTGCATATTTATGTACCATTTGACTAGAGTAACACCAAATGTAAAAACACCAAACTTTAAGACACTCCGTGACAGTAGACTAAAAGGAAAAAGTTGCGATCCTACATTAAACACTGAACTTACAAACACAAAAACACAACGCATTGAAATTCTCAGAAAGACACAATGATAAAGGCACATTTCATTTTCCGTTTGCTAGGACAAAGTCGTACAAGCTCTTCTACTTCCCTATTGTGATTAAATAAAGGACAGGATTGCCCGAATCATTGAAAACCAAGGTCTTGGTAAAGTCTCTAATTAACATGCACAACTAGATGAACACATACGCGTAGGACGTAATTATCTTCTGTTTTGAAGGTACGTCTGTAACTTATAAGATAAGCAGATATGAGAATTATTCTCGAAACAAGTAACCACATATATCTAAATGAAAATGACCTCATCGTTTACTTTCATAAGAATATCACTCTTCTCCACCGTTGTGAAAGTGAATATTTGTGTGAACGTCCTGGCACTATTGTTAGATGAATGATTATTTCACATGTTTTTGTATTTTCAATACAGAAAATGATGATAATGTAACAGGGTCTGTTCTTATTAAGGAATACACATTTGATATAGGGGATTTACGCAATAAAGTAATGAGGATCAAGGACGATAAATTCAACTTGAAATCGCCAACTAAATAAATGTTACGAACGGAAGAGCTTCAAAAAAAAAAAAAATGATTCTGCAGGTCTAAAAAGGCGAAAGTACATTATCACTTAGCTCTGCAGGTTCTTTCTTTTGCACACCGGATACAGCAAAAAATAATTTCTAGTAACAGAATTGGTGTACGTATTGAGGCATTCAAATGATCAAAATTAATTCAAACACTAAACTTAAATTAGATGGCTGTTAAGTGGACTAGGATAGTTTAGATGCACAGCTTTACAGTTTTGTACTGACTTAACATCAGAATTAACTCGTCCGCAGATAATTGTGTGTAATATGTTTTAGAAAATGTCTGTAAGCCGCATCGCAAAATGTCTTACGGATATCTGCCAATTTTTTTTTTAGTATAAGGCAGTAACTGTTCACACCACTCAAAACTTTTACTGCAATTAAAAAAAAATAAAAAATATTTAGTTTTCGACAGGTTCCAGATCCTACAACTTTAAAAAGCCCGATGCTTGTCAGAATGTAGAAATAAATGAAAGAGAGAATGTAGAAATAAATGAAAGAAAGAATGTGTGTAAATAAATGATAGAAAGAGTGTATGTAAAAAGAATCCTGTGAGAAGAAGTGTGAGTGAATGTGTGAGGATGAACAATGTGTGGAAAGTGGGACGGCTCAGATTCCAAGAGTTGAAAACAAGGGAAACAACTTGAATGTAAAGTAAAACTTCAGTTCTTTCCGGAATGGACTTATTCTTGTCTTTTGAAAACTTCGTTTTCTTCAGGTTCCTTCTAAGTTTTCTCATTTGTCCAGGTCCTTGCTGTTTCAGCTTCTGTTGGTTGTTATTGCAAGTGTCATGTTAGTGGAGATAGAACGTCATATTTTTCTCAAATCTTCAAGAAATCTTTTTTTTTTGTTTTGTAAATTTATATTTTAAAAAATCGATTTCTATATATTTTAGTTAAATAGTCAGGCAGCATCTTATAATTCGATGATTAAAGACCAGTAAATATTCTACTTAATTAGACAAAGTTATTCATCATGTTTCAACCGTTTCCACTCCTCTCTCTCCCCCCCCCAAAAAAAAAAAAAACGCCCTAAAAAAAACATGAATATTAAAAGTATTTAGACATCAGAGTAATTTTTGATAAATATTATCATTTTCTTTATTTTTACATGTGCATTCATTCGAAGAGGTTTGTCAAAATAAAATTTTGCAATGACAGCAGTTCTTAAAGTAGCAGACAAAGTCCAGGCACCTTTTTAATCTTGATTGAGGGAAGGGGAGCTGACTCCAGAGCTCCTATAAAGTCCATGGGAGTTACCTGTAGAGTTAATTAAACAGTGAGATTATTTCTGATGTAATTTTGAGAGTCTAAGCTTGTGCAAATGTATTTAGAATATATGGAGGTTTCTTTTTCCTAATGTTTTGTACTTTTCATGGCTTACGATTAATGAACGAAGCATTTAGTTTTGAAACAATAAGAATCTAGCTTTAACAGAGTGTTTAAGAGAGAAAAAGAGAGTCTGGGAGAGAAAGAGACATATAGGGAGAGAGAGAGAGAGCGAGAGACAGAGAGACTGGTACTATCAGGAATAATAGCAGTTAATGAAATTAGGCCACGTTCTCCCCCCCTCCCCACCTTCACTGCCCTCTCCATAGACTCACATCTGTGTTCCAGTGTGTCTATTGATCTAGCCATTGGAACCCCCTGGTTACGCTGGACTGGTCATTAGAGAGCCTGCATAGATATAGCTTTCTGGTCATCTTTATCAGCTCCCTTCTACGTCCGCAGCGAATCGCAGAGACCACCTCCAGGCAATTATCTCCCAGATAAACCACGCTCACAAAAATAAAACAACAATGGCGTCGCTGTGGAGACGTAAACAGACTCAATGGCGATTGTTGTCCAATAAGGAAACTATCGATCTCAGTAAATGCATAGATATATATCGCGAAGCTAGATGTGTAATTCACGTAACATAAACCTCGTGATAATGAATCAATAAAACACGTGAAACGGTATCAAATTAATTAAACGTAGTTACCTTGCGTAGTCATGTGATACACAGTACTCACCCTTTATCTTCTGAATCGAAAACCTTACCATTATGGTTGATATGTTCTCATAGAGCCTTGAACCTACATCGGGCCTTACATATATGTTAATAGTAAAGTAGCAAGCATATAAAATAAATGCTTGATTTAAGTTATAAAAATATCCGTAAAGACCCATGCATATGAACGTTTAGTTAGTAAATGTTATGAAAATGTCGAATATAAAAATCTTTCTCTCTAAATAATTTAGTAACCCATGCATATCAGAAAGCTAATTCCGTTAGAGCTTAAATCTGTAATTACCATAAATGACTAGACATTAATGATCATCTGTAATTTACAAAATAGGATATACTAGTCGACCGGCGGCATATCATACGCCGCTATTTTCCAAGGCAGGCCTTAGGCACTGCAACATATGCGACCACAGTGGGTATCGCACTTTCTTTGGACCCGTGCTAAATTTTAGGTGTATAAATTATTAAATTGAATCATTTTATCACGTATAACAGATTTCCCGCGGCCTCTTGATTTACCAGGAGCCCCCTGGAAATCTACTGAAATGTTATTAAATGCTATGCCGCCGGTCGAAAAAGTCCTGGAAATTTCCGGACATTATTAAAATCTTTTTAAAGTAAAAAAAAAATGCTATGCTATTTTGTGAATGAAAATAGTGCGGATTTGGATATATTATTTCCCATTCACAACATGCGGCGCCATGGGATCTTCCCAATTGCTTGATATAAGTAAAGCGAATGCGTGAATTCATGAATGAAAAATACTATGAAAATGGCTAATTGACCTTAATTTACGCGATTTTAAGAATATAGCTGCACTCATGTAACAATGCTTTAGAAAAACAAATTTGAATGTTAATTTGATTAAATGGACTATAATTGGTATGTTCATGTGCTAAAGCATAAAACTATATCTGCGAAGAGAAGTTCTATAATCGAGCCATGGGACCTTCCCATTAACTTGTTATAAGTGAATTCATGAATAAAAAAATACAACAACATATGCGACCACTGTTGGTCCCGAACTTTCTTTGGACCCGTGCTAATTTTTAGGTGTATAAATTATTAAATTGAACCATTTTATAACATGATATAACAGATTTCCCGCGCTAAAGTCAAACCTGAGAGTAGTATCTATCTGTGTATTGTCGTTCTAGTTTCAAGAGTCTTACGACATAATATAATCTCTTCCGGCTTCCACTTTTTTAACCTCCCTTCCATTCGCTACACAAATTCATAAGAGAGTTTTATGAAACAAAAATGTGTGCATTACAATTGTGTGTACTTTATTTTATGTTTATAAATTGTGCTTAATATCTAAGACTGAGGATCATGCAATTTTTATTTTTTTCATAATTTAGAAATCATAATTCAATAGTATATATATATACATGTGTTTTCAAGTTACACGAAGTTACTTTCTTTTTCCAGTCTATATTTATTTATGTCTATGCTATTTTGTGAATGAAATAGTGCGGATTGGGTCCATTCACACCGCGTGCGTGCGCCATGGGATCTTTCCAATTACTTGTTGCGTGTTGCTCGTTTGAACTCTTACTTTGAGGAATATATATATAGATATTACTGCATTTGTTTCCTGTGTTTTTGTATAAAGAAAAAATGTGTACAATTCATTGCAAGATTAATAAACGATTTCGTTATTTAAAAAAACATTCTCCTCGTTTAATTGAAATATCATCTCACTATTTTCATAAAAAAACACTTTGAATATAGATAGATAGATAGATAGATAGATAGATAGATAGATAGATATAGATAGATAGATAGATAGATAGATAGATAGATAGATAGATAGATA
>JADKLZ010000130.1:28593409-28604047 GCA_021533235.1 Biomphalaria straminea | reverse complement strand
ATAATAAGTATTTACAGTCTTTAGACTGTTTAAAATGTGATAGAATTTGTCCCGTTTGTTTGTATGATAGATGTGTACTGTCTTTAGACTGTTTAAAAATGTGACAGTTTTGATGCCCCAAGAAAAGTGTACACTAAAATTAATTTAGGCGTTGCCTTTTCAAAGCTTCGAGCTACTAAACAAAAGAGTCAATGAAAGAAAGGTGAAAGGTCAATTTCCTGTACACATCTACACCACACCTTTTGTGTGGTGTAGATGTGTACAAGAGAAAACGAGAATATAGAAAACTTTTTCTGGGTCCAACAAAAACCTGTTTTGTTTATAAAAATCAAACTTCATGTTAAAATCTACTGATGTGAATTTCTTATTGAATTTGGATTATAATAATTATTGTATTATGTATTATTGCTTCATATGTAGTGTGTCTTCAATCTTTTCGTGACCTCTACTAGTATGATTCAGTTATAAGATGCCGTCAAGCGGGAATTGAAGGCCCTAGGCGAAACAAAATGGGGGGGAGCCCTAAATGAAAGAGAAAAGCAAAAAATTAAGACCTAAAAATACGCAATGAATTATAAACCATCCTGTATCTATATCTGAATCAATAAATAAGTTCAATTCATATAGCGCCGGTAGCACTAATATGCTTCACTGGTGATCCATGATCACTATTCTAGAAATAACGTTTTAGCAATTGACCAGATTCTAACATATGTAGTCTAGCAAGTAGATCTAAACATTCATGAATAAACCTTGAATCACAGTAGAGACTTAAAGCTAGGCTAGTAAACATAAAACCATAGGGTTCTACTATGTTTTGAGATTTGATCCATGTTTCACCATTTTTTTTTTAATTTTTTGAGTCGCATTCGAGACCCCCACCAGAGGCTCTGGGCGGCTGCCTTGTAAGCCTATGCCTAAAGTCGGCCCTGAACAGATAGATTTCTCACTTCTGTGTTTGTTTGATATATATACGCAGGCTACTTACAGTACTGTGTGTGTATATATATATATTGATGGACTTGTCAATTGTATATGTTTCATATATTTTTGGCTTATAATGAACTGTTATTATCAGGTTGTTATTTTCAATTATTTAAACGTATAGGTACACAATGTCATTGTCATGTTGTAGTTGTTTTGGTTTTTTTTTGTTTTTGTTTTTTTTTTAATATATTTTTAGGTCAGGTTGAGTGAGCTAAGGGAGGAGGGGGAGTTATGAAAAATCTCTCCACGCTACTCATATGATTATACGAAAATAACTCCTCAGTTGTGCTATCTCCTTTTAGTAATAACATAGCCACATGCTCGGATCTGCATGCTAAAAAAGAGATGTTTTTTATATCCATTAAATAGCATATGACTATGCTGTACTCTAATAACTGTTTGAAATGTATATGATATAATATAGTATAATTTGTTATTTTGTACTTCTCATAACTGCTCGCTTTACTAGATCCTATAATAATTTTAAATTGCTAACAATTTTTTTTAGTGAAGTCTGTTAACATCATAACATGGCTATAGATCGAAGCTTCTTTGAAATAATCTATTTATAAACTTCCGACATATGAATCCTATGTTTTAAATAGCTTTCACCGAATGTAAACGCACCAATCCTGGTAGCACCCCTCCCCCACATCAGCTGTGCTTTATTTCAAGCGTATATGTCTATCTCCGAGTGTTATAATCTATTTATCGATTCTATAAACACGACCGGAAGAGCAAGGTTGGAAATCGCTTGCATTGAATCGCCCACTGACTGCCTCCCACCTATTTGAGCCCCAGTATCGCGCCCTTCAAATACACAATGCGTCCATCCGCACCTTCGGCCGTCACAATGTAGAATGTGATGACATCACGTCAAGGGTTATAATTACTTTGAATCTATCGTATCATTTTTCAAGGGAAGTAAAACGTTAGGAATATCTAACAAGATGGCTTGTGGGGTTAAGGTCTACTCTTATCTTATAAAATACAATGGCTTAAATTCTGCTAGGTCAGGGGTGGGCAAATTACGGCACGCGGGCCACATGCGGCCCGCCGAAGTGTTTTATACGGCCCGCGAAAACCTAAATAAATCATTGTAAATATGTATAGAAATTGTTGAAACTTTTGATTCTTATCACTTGTAATAAGGAAAGTACAGAAACATTATCTCTAAATGTCTTTCTAAAGAATTCAGTGAAAACGAAGATTATATTTAATAGCAATACAATATATATTCAGTAAAAGACATAATCCCTGGCCAGTATTCATTCAATGCTATGGAGAACTGTGTTGAAAGAGTTGGAATGGCTTGTACAAGATGGCAATGGTAACAACTGATAGAATTTTAACTGAGAAAAAACAACCTTTTTAATAGAATAAAGAAAATATTCCAACCATAAACTAGTAACTGGAAAGCTTACACAAGGCTACATTAAATTCATAGTAAATTAGGGGGAATATCATATTTGATTGATCTTACACTTAGGGTCGTACTAGGCATAGTCAAAGTATGCAGTTTCTAAGGTCCAAGATTGGTAAAGGGCTCGCTAAATGACAAGTGTATGATATTACAGAAAAGGAATAGCGAAACTTCTACTCAATGTTATTGTTCGAAGTACACTAGGTCTTTAATAAATTGCATAATTTTAGTTTTTCTCCTTTATTTTGTATATTCTTATATTATTCGGAGCCACCAAAGTCATTTCGCTATGGCGTCCAATTATCCAAGGAGGTCCTGACTGGCAGTTACGAAAAGTATGTGAAGAGTTGGAATTAAAACATTCTGATGTTCGGTAACACAGTTGCATTTACTGGCCAATCATTAGATCAATATGGCATCTAAAGGAAGAAATTGTTAGGTTCCTTGGTGGACCATAACTGTGACCCTTTCCTAATATTTCTAATGAAGAGTTGAAGACAGACTTCATGTTTATCATCGGAAGCATTGTAATTTGTTGTTTGCACATGAAATGTATGTGCATCCTAAATCTTTTCAAACGAAGCATATATATATATATATATATATATATATGCGGCCCGCCTAGTCCCCAAATTTCATTAATGCGGCCCTCAGTTGAAAAAGGTTGCCCACCCCTGTGCTAGGTCATTAGTTTCCTGGCTAGCTCAGGCAACCATTCCATGCTCTAATAGCACTTGGGAAAAAGAAGTATTTGCACAAATGTGTCCAAGCATATGAAATAAGGAGTGTACCTCTATCTTTGTCAATGGGTAACCAAAGAAAGAGATGGGAGACAGTGTAGGCCACCATTACACAACAATCAACCAGAAACAAAATCACATGTACCAGGGCGGCCTTAGCAGTGCGAGGCGCCATGGGCGTATTTTATTTGAGGGCCACAAATTTTTGCAGAATGGGCTGACTGTGACTGTGACTGTGGCCCCACTCGCCACCCCCTAGGGCTACCTCTGCCTGACAGCCATAGATTTGCTTATAATAGTCTGTGTGGGTAAAAAAAAAAGGTGGCACTCTTGGTGTGACTTCAAACTAGGTCACAGAAATCAGTTACCTGGTATAAGAAAAGTTAAAGTCGAATCATTAATTTTCTGTTCGCCATTAGATATATATCTTTAAAGAAACAATACCATATATATCTATTTCCAATGAAACAAGACTTAGCCGGCATCTAGATCTAAATGTTACAAACAAAAAAGAGTCTGAAGGCTACACTCACTTAAAAAGCTAAACTCCTTTCTTTAATGCCAAAACACGTTCACTTGTCAAACGGCTTTTGTTGGATTTAAAAACTACTTTTGAAAATTTTTAACATTAGGATACACTTTTAAATATTTTTTTTTAAATCTGAACTATAACTTTGTAATAACTTTAGATTATTATACGTAATTAAAAAAAAATAATTTGTTTTTTGAACTGATATGACCTATATATATAATATATATTACCTAATATAACTTGCTACTACATCCACTCGTACTGAAAATTCTACAATTGTCTCTATAAATTTTATTGTCCAATATAACTTTATTTTTTTTCTTTATATGTTTATTTCGTTACTTTCGGTGAGGCGTCACGGTGAGGTTTATTATGCAGTTGGTAGATAGCTGTGAGGCGTCAATGGGACGTTTAGTATGCAATTGGTAGATAGCTGTGAGGCCTCACGGTGAGGTTTAGTATGCCGTTGGTAGATAGCTGTGAGGCGTCACGGTGAGGCTTATATATGCCGTTAGTAGATAGCTGTGAGGCGTCACGGTGAGGTTTTACTGTGCTGTCGATTAATATCTGTGAGGTTAGGGTTAGGGTTATGTGAATGTGACATGTTGACATCCTCGTGTCCTAGGGAATTGGTGCCGTTTCTCTGACCTTGTACCCTCTGCACATGGTAGTGTACGTTCTTAGCCTATGTGTCTAGGTTAGACTTCTTACTATGTGACCAAACTCATTCAATGGTATACACACATAGATGTATCACTTAGTTTCAATTTGACAAAGCTTGTCCGTCTGTCCGTCAGTCTGCCTAGTAAAAGTCTTGTACACACTATTCTCCCACTTGCTATTCTAAAATCAAATTGAAACTTTGCACAATTAGTCGTTGTCGTTGGCAACGCATGAATGTATCCAAAAAAAATTAGTTAGTGTTAATTTATTCATTAATTTTGTTTTTTTAATTATAAAAAAAAGAGGTAACTAGTGCAATACTGAAATATATGGCAGTGATTGTGCGGTTCTTTTCATTTATAAGCTTGTGTTTTTAGCGGCCCCTATAAGGGGAAAAGCCGCTATTAGGTTTGTGCAAAATGTCCGTCTGTCCGTCTATCACACTCAGGGCGCCAAAACTAGAAGAGATACGAAAAATATTTTTTTCACCATTAAATGCGGCTTGAAAAGTTTAGGTGCAACGGCTACTTTTAGTTTTCTAAAAGCAAACCGTTTAATTTATAAAATTAATTATGCAAGCGATTTTTTAATAACAAAACACCAATTCTAAAACAATTACGTAAATGTAAGGGAGGAAATGTTACTATAAGAAATGCTTCAGATACACAGATGTCACGCACATTTTTTAAAATGAACTTTTAGCAGCGACTTTCGTGTACTAGCGTAAAGCCCGGCAATGACACTTCCAAACTAATTTCTTAAACTTTTTTAAAAATCAGATTTTTTTAAACAAATTTTTCAGTGCCCCCAATAGAATGTAAGAAGCATAATTTTGTGCGTTCTGTCTGTTGGTTGGTCTGTCCGTCACGGTTAGATAAATAAAAACACTAAAGGCTTTTGAAAATATGATTTAACCTTTACTGTTCTTTCAGAAATATTGCGATAGTTTAAGGATGGGAGCATGCAGGAATTGAGCCAGGGACCAACGATAAATCCGAACTACAGTCTAGTGCGCAAACATCAAGATAAGGCAGGTTTATACCCAGCTCGCCATCCTCCGTCGTCCAGCGAGAAGTTAATTATTTTCAACTTATAAGGAATATCCGAAACATCTTCCGAATAGGCGGATCTGACAGGGATCCGACTTCGACGGGGGCCGCCTCTGAGTTTGTGTATCACGCAAACTCTCTTTGTAGGCCTAATCTTGTTTTTTCATTGTTAAGTATTTTAAAATTATTTTGTTGATTTTAAATCTACTTTTCTTATTGAGGTCGATAGAGAAGCCGAAATGTCAGGCAAGACGAGTCTGACAGTGTCAGTTACACTATCATTGCATGTATCAGTATGACATTTACTGCCATTTACTCAGAAACAAATCCTACGACATTCTGCTATCACTTTTCAGTTATTAAATGACACAATCAGAATAGCGAGAGTTTACACATGGCAACGTAAATGTAAATGGAACGCACTGCTGCACTTTTCTCTATCTTGTGTACTCTGCCGTAACAAATAGTATTTGTCCGTTTAATGCGCGATGCGTTTTGTTTATCGACATTTATCTCCTGCATTGTTTGTCTCCACAATTATCCCCTTGGCAGCGACAATCTCCTGGTGAATGGGAGATAGCCCAGCAGTAAACCTAATAACCTTCCTTTCATAATTTAAATTACAAATGGTTGGCTAAATTTTTCAATTACATTACTATAAAAACATCAGATCTATATTTTCGAATAGTTTATGACTATGTGATGTTAGGTCAAATTTATGCAAAGGTATCTGAGATGATTGCCATTAATGTAGTAAGAGTCCTCTAGTCATCTGCAGTCTGTATCAATATTCATTACATTTCTCTCAAGGATAAAACGTTCACTGAAACACGATAAAATGATAAAAGTTTGTTTACTTTAAATACAATGGTAGACAACCTATTATTATATACAGTGGTAGTTAACCTAATTCAACCTATTTTATATACAGTGATACCCAACGTATTTCAATCTCTAGGCCATAAACATATAGGATAAATTTAACACGGGCTGCTGCAATGCAAAAGATTAACGAGTTATGAACTTCCTCGGCTTTTTAATACTCTGTGCAAAAGTTAGGGGGACCGGATTGTACCACATCACAGGCCGGTTATGATCCTCGAGCTGTAGGTAATGATTGACTTATTGAATGAATATCCTCTCCTTTTTTTTTATTGTCGTGACATAAAAGATGTTGTTTTTTGAATTCATTTGTTGAACTTTATTGTGTATGTTTAGAATATTACGTATAGGAAGCATTGAGACATTTAGGGTGGGAAATTTAAGTTTAAAAAATAAAAGAAGTTTGTACTTTTGCAAAAACAATTGTAAAATGTAAAAATTAATTCGCTCAAAAATAGGTTTTTGAAATTTTATACCACACCCTCAGTTTATATGTATTTTTTTTTAAAAAGTTATTTCTTAAAATAGAGTTTAGTTAGATGTTTTATTTCTCTTGTGTACTATATAGGATTTCAATCTAGACCAAATTGTAACTAATTCTATTGTACATGAGTGCAAACTCTGTAAAAATGATAATTTTATTTGTGCTTCTAAATTGGCCAAATTACGTCATCACTTTTAGAGCTTCCTTTGTTTCAATTCCTAATTTCTTTAGCCTCTGTTTCAAAATCTTGTTATCCTATTTGTCTGAATGGAGACCTTGGACACTTCGTAATTGTGAGCGTTCCTTTCGGTTGAGTATCCTTGGTTACCGCCGGACGCAATGAAAGCGTCATTTTCTCTAAAAACAAAAGAAGGACTAGAGCCAATGAAACAAGGAGAAGAATGGAAGCAGTGATGGTGGATTGTTTTGTAGTTGTTAGATATTCAAAATACTTTTATTGATCTTGTTATGCAGCAGCCTTTTGTTTTTCGTTGCATCAAAGATAACAAAGTGTTTGTACATGTATAGAATGTTCTAAAGGAGAAATACACTATAGAGAACACTTAAAAGATGCATTTTATTTAGCTGACAGATGCTTAGACGACTCACTATTAGTGCTTGCACCACTGTCTAAGCAGTAATAGTGAGTCGTTCAAGCAGTATTGTTTAGTTAAATAATGGTGCATAGAAGGCTCCCTAGTCACTTATATTGCTTAGACCAACGTGTCGTCAGATTTGCTCAGCCTATGGATACGTGAGAAACAATCACAGACTGACACACGCCAACAAAAACAAAATCTTTTAATGTATTTCGAGTTTGTAACGATACGAGCTGACAGAGTCTCTGTCACACATACTCACATTTGTAACGATACGAGCTGGCAGAGTCTCTGTCACACATACCCACATTTGTAACGATACGAGCTGACAGAGTCTCTGTCACACATACTCACATTTGTAACGATACGAGCTGGCAGAGTCTCTGTCACACATACCCACATTTGTAACGATACGAGCTGGCAGAGTCTCTGTCACACATACTCACATTTGTAACGATATGAGCTGGCAGAGTCTCTGTCACACATACCCACATTTGTAACGATACGAGCTGACAGAGTCTCTGTCACACATACCCACATTTGTAACGAAACATTTTCTCAGTCAAACACTAGCCCACACACACATGGCATGAATTCTGATATTGGTATAGTCAAAGAATTTTCTTTTTCTGTTCTCCAAAAGCCTAGACTACAGCTACATTCTTTGGTTAAATTCTTTAGTCATGTTCTTTGGTTCAAATAATTCTCATTGTTCAGTCATCGGATTGATTTCCTTTTTGTGTTTTTGGTTTTTAGTGTAAATGATTTTAAATATGTCCAGATTCCTCTAATCAAGGTGACGATATGATGGTGTCAATTAAGACAGTGTTCAGATCTATTAACAGTGCTAAAGATGCATTATTCTAGGGAGAAAGATTCTCCAAGACTCTTGTTCCTTGACAGTTTGAATCCTAGTTGATGTACTCACTTGGAGGGAGTCTTCGGTTTTGTGCTTTATTTATTCCCCTTGCGATAAATGGATCATAGTGACGTCACCGGCCTTATGATAAATGGATCACATTGACGTCATCGCAGACACTCACGTCAAGAACGGTGACGTCATCGGCAGCGCCAAGAAATCCCACAAGAGACGGGCACCCGACAGGCCGGAGCCCTTCCACTCGCTTGGACCAGAGTTCGGGCCGAACTACGGGGGATCGTTCAACGGCTCTTTGCCCCGAGAGCCCAACGGCTCTGCTTCCAGGATTGAACAGCATGCGAATCGCTCAGAACAAAACAAGGTTTGTCTAGATTTAAATGCCTTAGACTTCTGACAGTCTCATCAGTTTAGTATGACAGTGCGGAGAAAAAAAGGGGAAAGGGTTAAAGTTTGGTTTAGATCTATATGTGTTTGACTTTTAATATATCAGCCATTAAATAAAACGTATTTTAGCCACAAGAAGAGTAAAAATACACACTGCATTGTATTTAAAGATCTACTTCTACAAGGCTTTTGAGGGCGCGGTGGCTGAGCGGTAAAGCGCTTGGCTTCCGTACTGGGGGTCCCGGGTTCGAATCCTGGTGAAGACTGGGATTTTTATTTTCGGGATTTTCGGGCGCCCTTGAGTCCACCCAGCTCTAATGGGTACCTGGGGAAAAGTAAAGGCGGTTGGTCGTTGTGCTGGCCACATGACACCCTCGTTAACCGTAGGCCACAGAATCAGATGACCTTTACATCATCTGCCCTATAGACCACAAGGTCTGAAAGGGGAACTTTTTTTTTACTTCTACAAGGCTTACAGAATATTGGGAGGACATTTGAAATGATGAGACTGCCAAAAGAAATATTAATTCTTGTTGATACTTGTATGTGTGTGTTTGCAATATGTAATGCATCGCCTTAATTCAAAAATAATAATAATAAATCCTCGTTTGCTTTCACCAAACTAACATCGTCGGTTGAGGCTAAATAAGTAGAATAATATTTTTAAAAAAAATCAATTACTATTGTATATTCAAATAAAATAGTAACCTAAACATTCATATTTTATTAGTCCCTGGAATAAAAAAACAAAAATACAAGGATTAAGCCAATGACATATTATTATTAGCGCGACGCTCTATGAACTTAGCCATCCAGCAATACTACTATGTATAAAATGTTAGCTTCAAATAAATGATTAAATTTTGTGACTTGAGTTTCCAACCAACTTCCAGCTTTGCATTTCCATCCATGTAGAAAGTGTGGGCTGATAGAAGGAACTGTGATACACAATAATTAGTAAGTCTAATTAAACGTATTCAGATTTTAAGACCCGGATAGAAGATTAAATTTCTTATTAGAATGAGAGATTTTTTTTTACATTTTTTTTTGGCAACATTTATTTACTTTGCAGTATCGATTAGATTGAACTTTTACTTTTAATACCGAGGCTATACTAACCTTAATCTAGACTTCAAAAAAATAAAACAAACAAAATCAATGTAAAATGTGTAACAATCCTTTATCTACTGCAATAAATCTACTAAACAGAAGGCAGAATTGTGAATTAAAATGTATACTGACTCATGACTCTGTAATATTACAATGTCAATCATTTTTACCAGCAAGACATTAAACAATGCAATCGCTTTTTTCTAGAATTATTCGCCGTCGACAAATTGTATCTTATCTTATTACTGCGCCTCTCAAATACCAATATTTCAAATCAAACAGCAAAGAAGAATGAGCAAAACAAATCTTATCAGCGACAGAATGTAAAGCTGCCAATTTATCACATTTTTTTGTTTCTTGCCTGCTGTTTGTCAAGCTCAACAACTAGATGTTTGGAGTCTTGAGTTTAAGCTACAAGGAAAATAAGATTGTTTACAATAGAATGTTCCCTTGAGTAGACTTTACACTTTTGTGCATTCTTTCAGTTGCACCTATCCCTTTGTTGTTACCGATCGTTGACTTGAAGCACCAAACTGCTGGTAGACAACTAAACCATTGTAGGCTTAATGTATCTTTAAACTTCAAATAACTTGAAAAACTTCCTTTCTGTGAAACAAAACTAAATAGAACTTTATTTATAACAAAGACAACATTGACTTGTGATAAATAAATCGAGTAGACTTTAGTAATAATATCTTTTAACAGGACTCACTACAATAACACAACAGTTCGGTCTCACGTTCAGGATAGTCTGTCCTAATTAAGACCAAGTGACGACAATGCCACATCTTTCTTAACTAATCGCTAAATTCTTCCAATCGTTCCATATAAATACAAACACACTCTCTCCATAACACCCTTTACAGTTTCTTATATCCCTTTCCGTATATCCCTGGAGTATCTTT
>JADKLZ010000130.1:28566923-28581290 GCA_021533235.1 Biomphalaria straminea | reverse complement strand
TTTTTTTTATTAAAATTATTATGGCTCAAGAAATCCACGAAAAACAGCTCTTTGTGCAACCTTTTACTAAAACAACGAATCTCAATATGAAAAATAACCCCCGTAGCAATGGAAGTCGAGCTTGCAAACCTTTAAAAACAAAAAGTTCCCAATGTGTTTAGAGATAGTAAACGATACATATTAACTGTTACATAATGGGTTTAAATTTCAATTTTGTTAATAAATTTAATGTAAAAAAAATGGATTGAACTTAAAATGTAGTTTTAAATTACTTTTTCACTGCTCATGTCTATGGTTGGAAATTATTTAAACAAAATGTGTAATTTGAAATTGATGAATTTTCAAAAATTCAATATAACTTAAACAGGGGGTCCACGGAAAACCAGAAAACATGTCAAGGGGTCCACGAGACAAAAAAGTTTGGGAACCACTGCGTTACAGCTAAGAAAGTATGGTGATTTTCACCTCCCTAAACATACCATCCAAGTAGGTGGCTGAGTGGTAAAACGTTTGGTTTCCGAACTGAAAAGTCTCGGTTTCGAAATGGATGAAGATTGAACTTCGGAATAATTAGGACTTTACTAAAAACCAAACCTTCTTATCTCGTTCTCGTCCTAAACACTTACACAGGATTTTTGTTCTTGCAATTCACGATGTTTATTTGCAACTTAATCAACTTGCATATAATCCTCGCTCCCTCTTCCAAACTTTGTATTCATGGTAAAGACAGCCACATTTATTACCTATATTTGTGTTATGGAGTGTATGTGTGTTTCCATGGTAACAAGAGGAGAGGGACATATATTTTTGGTTGGGTTGCCTGGAGCGTATCTTATAAAACCATAGGAGCTGGTCTGTCAAAATGCTAATAGACGTCATATTCCACATTGAATACATAAACATCAGAATACACATACTCTACTATACTTATACGTATACCCCCCATCCCCTTTTGTTTTTGAAATGAAGAGATTTTGACAAACTGCAGAATATATTATAACTACAGTCTGGTTCCAACCTCGGCTAATCGAGTTGAGAATCCGAGTCCTATAAAACTCAACGCATAACAACCTCACTTCTTTTAAAAAGGGAAAATGTCTAGAAGTTTGCATTTTAATTAAAATGAATGTATTTCTTATATATAAATATTATGTTAATTTAAAAAAAAACTGGACTAATATGATAATATGTAATAATAATTTCAAATGTTTTAAAAATAAATGGTAATTAAAGGTTTTAACTTCAGGTTAAAAGAAAACAAAAAGGCAGGCAAGAAATAAAAGCTATTACACAGGGCAGGAAGGAAAGTTTTAGAATATTGCCCAAAACCACTTGCAATACGTTCAAACTAGTAAAGGAGGTGGTCAGCAGCGCCTCTGGGCGTTAGACAAAACCACCGTCTGTTTCTTCCAAATTTAGTTTGTAAACACGCCGCCCCGCGCGCGACTCCCTGGCGATCTCCAGGATACAGAAGAACGCTTGTGTTTTTGTTTAGAAACGTTTACATTTAAAGCCAAACGCTAAATAATGTCCCCTGATGCCGTATATTCCTTTAAAAAAAATACAACACAATTCTTTCATCTAACACGCAGATCTCTAGAGCTTTTCCCACGCCACAATACCGCTTATAATGCCCATATAAGCGTCCAACCAAGAAACAGGTTAACCTGACATGTCATACCGTCACCGCTCGGGTTGAAACAGACATAAAACCATTTTTTTTCTTCTGTGTGTGTTTGTGTAGTCAAGTTCGCCTTGCCACTGTGTATGTGTAGTGTTAGCCCCCGTGTCAAGTAATGGGACTGTGTACGTACTAAGGTCTAGCATTCAGTGGTTGCACCCCATACAACACATAAACTTTGAATTAAAAAAAAAATGACCATTATGTGAAGATAGTATAACATAGATCTAAAAGTGTGACCGTTAGCTATATATGTAATTAGTTTTGTGTGTTTCTTTTCGTGTGTAACTGTGGATTAACACATAAACAGTGGATTATGCCCGTGTCAGAGTCCTACGACGTCAACAAGGTAAACTTTTTCATTCATTAATCCAAAACATTTGACGACTTGTTTACCTTTATAACAAACAAGTCTTTTGTTAACCGATCATTTCTGTTTCAATGTGTATTGATTTAGTTTCAATTCCCAAAGGTGTAGTCTAAAGTCTAACACTGACAAAACACACGTAACGTTACAATATTTGAGACTTTAATAATTAAGGCCATTAAGAGTGTGCTTATGTTTAACATTTAGATATTAGATCCAGATCTAGACCTTATATACTCTGTTATTATATATTTATAGATTCTAGACGTAGTTTCGCAAGTCTGCCCTAGATATCTATATTATAAATATTAGATCTAGATTTTCGAAGACATAGATTATGATAGAAGATAAACTTTAACATTTAGAGCACAATGACTCTAGACGAGTCTAGACTAGATCTAGACTTTTATTACACTCTATAAATTAGTATAAACTCTATTACACTCCAGATAAAATAATGTAATCAGACCGCCTGCGGTCTACTAGATCTAGATTTCTAGATCTATATAGAATAATATAGTAATATAGTAGTGCTAAGGAACGAAGCACGTGCCTGTTCGGTTACTAAGGGCAGTAAGGGGCACTAGAATAAATAGATCTATGATTTATTCTATGTCAACGCATTTTTGTCTTAATGCGTCTAGTGACTATTTGAAGTATTTTACTCAGTTGTTGTTTTTTTAATTAACCCCAGGGCCAGGGGTCAAGCAAAAAATGTTTGGGCACCACTATTACAGTTTATAATAATATACATAATGTCGTTTTAATGGCTATATGTTCCTTCGATCAAATTTCAGTCACAGAAGAGGAACCAAATATTTAAAAAATTCATTCTGAGAATTGAAATACTTACTAGAGTAACTAGACACTATTAGAACTTGAACATTAAGATAGTTCTAAAAAGATAATTTGAACTTATATGAAGTAACCATCAAGATAATTCTATAAGTAATTGAAAGTAAGATGAATAGTTCTGTTCTGGTGTTTTTATATATTTTGTTACGTTGAAAAGTTTCCCATGCTATCAGTTTAAAAAAATATCTTCAAGATACAGTTTCATTTGTACGAAATAAATTAACGGAGTAGGCACATTTAGTAAGTATAATAGCCCAAGTTGTTAGTGTGTCTGGGTTGGGTTGGAGGGGGGGTAGTACTATGACGTATATATATAAATCTTTAACTATAAAAAATAATAGACTTAAAGGTAAAAATTACAAGTGGCATTGTGACTTTTTAAAAATCTTTTCTCTCAACCTAATTGATGCTTTGTGTGTGGGCGAAGACTTTTTGAGACGGTCTTTCTGATAACTTGGACTTACACCATTATAAGTAAGACCCTAATCCCATCACGTAGGTAGGACGCATTTGAAAAGCAAACACGGACGTATGAATGAATCAGATTGAAGGATAGACATGCGGCCACGCATCAAGTTATTGTCAACATGAAAACTTAATAGATCCGTTTTTAGTTGTCCTATTTTAACAATCCCCGTAGGGAAAAGCCAGTCGTCTCTGTTCCGTATGTCTTACCATTTCTCACGTATAGTTTTTGAAAAAAAATGAAATCTCTTTTGAAAATAGAAGTTCACCTTTCGTTTCCAGTTCTAGATTGGCGCAACGTTTTGTTTTTTTAAATAATATGCTTAACCATATAAACCATTTAAAAATGTATTTTATACTTAATATATCTATACCTAATACCTTATAAAGTAAGATTAGAAATTTTAGTCTCTCAAAAGCTTTATGCACTATTGTCATAACAATTTAAACTGTAATAGTCTTTTTTCGAGCGCTCAACAAGTGCGAGAGTTGTTTGTGATCTTTCAGATCTGTGTTCATTTGGTTTCTTTAATTTAATGTTCATATTGTATGCATATACATGTACACCATGTCAAAGGCTTTCTGTGTTATTCTTCTATCATCAAAAGCACAAAAAAAAAATAGAGTTATTTACATTTTAATGGTCGATTTTAAAATTATGTTCGTTTGTATTAGAAAGCGTTCCTTTTGTTATTAAATTCAATATTTTTTGATATATTTTAGGCGAATACATATAAACATTTTTTTTAATTCAAAAGCGGTGTCGATTTAACTATTATATTACTTCAAAGAGATTATTAAAGGTTGTCAGAAATCCTCATTTTGTTTCATTTTCCATCTTCAAGTCCTTTAACAGTAAAAGGTCTGAGAATAGTTTATTAGAGGCCACTGATGAGGAAAATTCGAGGTATGATGTAGTTCGTGTGATTAGGCGTAATTTAGGTGTGGTTCTTGTGTAGTTTGGTGTGTAACACATGTGTTAGTGAGCTCGACGTGTAAAGACACTTACGAGTATTGTGTCACTTAAACTCTATTTGTTAGTACGCGAGTAACCTATCTACTACTTTTACGCAATTGCAGCTTCCCATAGTCTAGCTATTCGAGCGTATCATTTAAAGTAAACATTTTTTTTTTCAAAGTTGGCATTATTTTGTGCTCGTTTCAGCTAGCGGGTCCTAGTTGCCGATGTGTTGCAATATATAATTCTTTACGTTGGCGGCGCTTGGTTGTTTCACAGGATAAGGTTACCAGTTGTTCTTATTGTCACAATTTGATTATTACAAAAAACAGAACGACACTGAGAAAGATTATATCGACAAATGTAGTGGGAAGAGTAGACCATTTCTGCCTCTCTCCAGGCGGCGCCTTTGTCAGCTTGACGGAGTTGCTACAATTACTTTTGTAGGATAGTGTTTAATGACAGAGAGACTTGCTTTTTTTTTTTCCAACATGCAATTATGTAGCTACCTAATTAAAGTTTATCTATTTTTTAATGTGCTGTCGACGACAAAAAAATTGCTTTAGCTTCATATATAATAGATATGGAGGGTGGGAAACAATTCTTGAATGTTTAAACCATTAAATGTTACTCCTTGTTCTTGGAAGATTTATTGGAAAACATTTCCAACAGCCACTGCAAGAAGCATAGTAAACATAATAATAAAATCAACGTTTAGCATTATACATTCTAACAATAACAGTCTACTTTGTGTTGACTACACCAGACAATTACATTATGATATTTCAACTCTTCCCTCTTATCATCATCTTATCTTATATGATACAGACGTTACTTCAAAAAAAATATTCCTAAAAGATATTTAAATCTCCAACACTGCCTTCAACTAAGCTGCTAAATATGTTTTTACGCTTAATAATTGCCAATCGATCACCCTCATGTACATTTCATTAATACTTTTATACAAATGAGTACAACATTGACAATGCAAACAGTTTGAGGCCGAAAGATAAAAATAAAAAGCATTAACACATTTGTTGGCACCACATACTCAGTTACAGGAAACACAGACACTCACAAATCACACATACATACACACACAGCCAACTAGCCAGGCTATTGTATTTCAATGAATTTAAAGCCTTGTAGAATCCCTACAACTCTTTTCTCCCTGGGACAGAAACCCTCCACACGAGAACCGAACTACAAGATCGATAATATAGAAAGCTGATCCCTTAGAGCTTCCCATTAAATTGGTTGCTGGCGAGCAGTGGTAGAGGGCGAGATTGGCGCGAGATTCTTGTGAAATTCGTTTGACCTTAACATACATTCAGACATACATACACACACATTAATTCAGTTGACTTAAACATACATTGTTTTCCAACATACATATACATTAATTCAGTTGACTTAAACATACATTGTTTTCCAACATACATATACATTAATTCAGTTGACTTAAACATACATTGTTTTCCAACATACATATACATTAATTCAGTTGACTTAAATGTACATTGTTTTCAAACATACATATACATTTATTCAGTTGATTTAGCGTACATTCAAACTTACATACACACATGGTGATGATGTAAGACAAAGCTTTTAATTGTATATATATATAATATTGAATAGGATGAACTGGGACCATGCAAGCAAATGCTCTCAATACTCATATTTTGAATATATAAACTATTTTGGCAAAATGTGTGACTGTAGTAGTGGGCCTTACAGACACAATTTAAATCAAAATATTTTTTTTCGATTTTTATATAAAAACAAGGTGTCAGAAGTAAATTTAAACATAATTATATTTGTTATATATATATATATATATATTATTATTATTATTATTATTATTATTATGTTTGAAAAGAACGAGTATTCTTTCTATGTTGTACATACACATTAGAAGTGAAATTATTCCTTAGAACAAAACAAAAAAAAAAAAAAGAGGCCTTATTATTATTATTATGTTAGAAAAGAACGATTTTTCATTCTCTGGCGCAGCCAGGGTAGAGTTTCGTTAAAGGGAGACAAAATTCATCTTAGTCCCTTTATCAGTTTCCACTGAGGAATTTTCTGGTGATGTGGCAGGTCTGCAACAGTACCGCCCTCTGACAGGCAACGAGAATGTTCCTAGGAAAGCCAAGGGTCTTGATGGTATCTGTGAGGTCAGTTGTTATTAGCTCCTCGGTTGATATGGCAATAGGGTATATTGTTGTTTTAGATAACTTCCATAAACGCTTTATCTCCAAGCCTAGGTTGTTGTTTTTCCAACTCAGTTTTTCCTAAATTATGAGATATTGGTACTGCAATGTCAATAATGGTAGCGGCTTTTTCTTTTTTATCGATGAGCAGCAGATCAAGGCGATTAAAATCTACCGTTTTGTCGATCAAAATAGGCCTATCCCTGTATAGCAGATGATCAGTAGACTCGAGAACCTCTTATGGCGAGTATTCGTAATAAGGAGGAGTATCCTTCCCGATCAAATTGTGTATCAAAGCAAAGTGTTGGTGTATTAGCTTTGCAACTTGGTTATGACGACCTAGGTAGGCAGATTCTGATAGGGCTGAACATCCTGCCATTATGTGTTCAATTGACTTTATATTGTGGTACATTCTCGGCATTTGTCAACAATATTGAGTTTTGGATATGTTTCCCGTAACTAGTCCGCAGTGCTAGATACAGCCATTCGGCAGTGCTGTTATTGTATGGAGACTTCAGTCATAAAGTAAATCCACACAAACAAAATCTCAAATATTCAAGTTTAGATAACAACGTCTTTAAAAGAGGGGTAACTCTAAGATTATAATTTTTTAGCAGAAGATTGGTAAGAATGGTAAAGAAAGAACACATCCAGTTTGATCTGAATCACTTCAATAAGAAAAGCGATTGATCCTTAGCGTGCTGTATGTTCGTGACAATCTTGTTGTCACAATCACTTGTTGACTGTCACAAACCCTCCCCTCTCAGTAGGAGGAAACGGTACTCTGGAAATGTCAGACAGTCATCAGGTATAACAACGTCTTTCCACAAACTGTTTGATCCATTGACCTCCTGACCAAAGACGCTCAATATATGGATAAACTCTGCGCGGAGTGGCTTCTATTTAGTGCACCTGAAGTTTTAGATCTTCCCCGTCCCAATCTTTCTAAATGAAAAAAAAAAAAACTAAATTGATAGTCAATAATAAATACATTATCCCGAAATGCCACGTTCTTCTTCTAAATGGAATGACATTAAAGTTTATCAGGACATCATCAGGACATCATTCTTATCCGACAGCTTTTGTTGTCATCGATTTCGTTGTCATCAGACATTAACTTAGTAACGAACTTACACCATCGGCTCTGTTTGTTTTAAGTTAGTTTATTTTTTTTCTTTTTTTATTTTTTTTTATTTTTTTTTACCATTATGTTTATCTGTTGTTTAAATTGAAAACAGCTTGGCTGCGTAGTCGTGTGACTGTGGTGCCCGGGTTTGAAACCGCTCTCCGCCATCAGGCTGCGTGAAGTTTGAGCTAGGATGTAAAATTCTTCAAGGAACACCCGACACAAGTAAAAGAAAACAAAACAGCCAAAAGTTCATGGACGCTTTGCATTTACTATAAGTTTATTTTATATTAGCTTTTTATTTATTGCATATTTACATATAGGCTACTTAACATAACTTTTTTAAAAATTTACAATTGGATCCACTTTATATTTAATAGGCACACGTTATACGAGATACGATTGAAAAGCACGTTTAAATTTTCTTTTACTTTATTTGCAATCTGTAACATGGAATTCGTAGCTCTCTCGAACTTCATGTTTATAAGTGACATTGTTACTCAATATGACTTATCTTTAAATTGAATTTTAACTCAATTTTTTGTTGTCGTATATAAACAACATGCTTTTTTTAAACTTACTATAAGTGACATTTCAACTCATTTTTACTTGTCTATAAATGCCATTTTAACTGGATTGGTATGCTCAGTACATGCTGCCATTGCTCAGGTCACACACAACAAAATTGATAACATTGAAAAAAAAATACATTAACGATTGCAATTTTCTTTTTTTTTGCTTCACATTTAAAATGATTTCCGCATTTTTATTTAAATACCCGGATAAGCGTGAAATTTCACACTTTAAAAATAAAAATACTGAATTTTAAGAAACGAAAAAAAAAGAGAAAAAAAAGTAAAATATCTTTTTCACCAGTTGTTGTTTTTTTTTAATCTAATGACGTCATAGGGAAATGTTTAGCAGAGGGAAAATGTCACCGAGGCCTAGTATGATGATTGCAGGGACTTGCAGACTTCTGCAGAAAGCTTCACATTTTGTTGTAAGATTTAAAGTTTCTCTTTCATGTAGACGAAATACTGGCACCATTTTTTGGTCCATTGCAGATGTACATAACAAAGAAATGAGCTCTTCAGATCACTTTTGATTACAGTGGCTGAGTGTCTTACGAAACGAGGAGTCTTTCATTTGAAACCTCGGGGAAGACTGAACACTTTTTTTAACATTGGGATTCTTAGGACGAGAGGGCGCGGTGGCTGAGCGGTAAAGCGCTTGGCTTCGTTCTGGAGGTCCCTGGTTCGAAACCTGGTGATTTTTATTTCGGGATTTTTGGGCGCCCTTGAGTCCACCCAGCTCTAATGGGTACCTGACATTAGTTGGGGAAAAGTAAAGGCGGTTGGTCGTTGTGCTGGCCACTTGACACCCTCGTTAACCGTGGGCCACAGAATCAGATGACCTTTACATCATCTGCCCTATAGACCACAAGGTCTGAAAGGGAAAATTTACTTTTTTACTTTTTTATTCTTAGGACGACTTTTAAGTGTAACACTTGTTATAAGGGAAAGTAGAGGCGGTTGGTCTTTGTGCTGGCCACTTGATACCCTAGATATCCGTCGGCCTTAGAAAAAGATAAACATCACCTTCCCCAGAGGTTGCAATGTCTGAAAGACAACTTTCTCAAGCTCTAGCGAAGTGGTTTGTACTCTTTAAACACAGTTGCTATTTGCCTGACATTGCGCGCCACTTGCTTTTAGTAGTTTCAGGAGGAAAAAAATATGCCGTTGTGTTTTCTTAGCGTCTGCTTCTTCTATTTATCTTTTATATCGTACACTTTTTGTTTATAAAATGAAGATTCTCATTTGATTTTCCTCCGTACAGTCTCGTGTTGATTTAATGGTATGTCTGTTTCATTGGTCAATGGCCATTGTTGTAAAATTGTGAGCGGTCCCACTTGTGCTGCCTTAGAGTTTGCTTTTAACACACACTCCTTGCCTCATAGTTGTTTAGTTGTTTCAGTCTTAATTTGAAAACAAAAATCCCCCCCCCTCCCGCATGAAACCTCAGCGGTTTTATTAAAAGTAAACAAAGCCAAACAGTGACAGATTGACTTCAAAAACAAGAGAACTGAAATAGACTATCTCACCCATCAAGTAATACAAGCCTTTCTGTCGACTGAACAAAGAACGTTAATTCAATCCTACTGTTATAGTCAACATTTTTTTTACACAAACAAAAAAAAAAAGCAAATACAAAATAAAAATAAAAAAAAGCTTTTCTACGGGAAAGAACTGAACACAATAACAACAATATCTATCAGTAATGTAGAAGTCATTACCCTTATTCGAATTTAAACAATGCAATTAATGCTTCCCGTTTCTAATTTGTAATCGATTCACGTTCTATTTTGTACAACAAATAATTGTTCAAAGTGTAAAATTAAATATTGCATGAGGCAGGGTCTGGGGGGGGGGAATCTATGGCCACCGTCAGTCGCGAAGCGACTATGGATCATCTCATGGAAATGAGATGAATGCCTGGGCATAAGCTGTGGTCGGAACGATGTCGCCCGCACATCAGTTCCCCCCTCTCCACGCAGCTGATGTATCCAAAGGAACGGCAGTGCCGATACAGTTTGGGGTAAGCAGCGTCGCAGGTTCTGCCAGAGTGTAGCACTGGGTGCTGCAAACTGCCTTAGGGTCGCCATCTCCTGATTTTTCCTCAGGGTTGACTCCCGAAGCCTTTCCCTTGATTGGGTATAGCTGCAAGGCAGCAGAGGTTTGAAATCAAGAGTTTTCCTTCTCCTAGGTGGGTAGCCAGCCATGGCTAACGAGCCCCTCCTGCCCGAAGCTTACTGGTTAAGGTACCAGTTACTAGCCTGTGCCCCTTCTCCTGTTAGTAAGAACAGTTCCGCAGGACTCAATATCTGAGCCACACGTGAAGGTCGGGAGTTGGACTGGTTGTCAGAGGCTATTTGAGACGCATGCCATTAGGAAGCATTTTATAGGTAGTGGAGTGCTTACAAGCATTATCACTTCCGGCAATGACAACCTTGCGGAACCGGGGGGGGGGGAAATCACTTGTTCAATTATCTAATGGGACGAAACCGTACATATTTAGCCGTTTCTGTGCATACTGAAGGATTAATTTCCCTTATTAATATCAAACAAAATAATTAATACTAGTACTTAATTGGCTAATTGTTGTTGTTTTTTTTAATGATTCTTTTTTCGTCTATAGTCTATGCCCTCTATGCTAATGAATAATTGTGCAAACTTTCAACTTGATCCGAAAACGGTTTAGGGAGAAATAAAGTGTAAAAAAATTTTTACCAGACAGACAGACAGACAAAGTGAGTTGATATAAGCTTGTAAAAATGTGTTATGTTCTCCCATTTTGTATCCATTTTTTCATATACATTTATTTAGTATTTTACTTTCTGAACTATAGGCCTCGGTATATATATATATATATATATATATATATATATATATATATATATAATTGCTGTGTGCTGTGGTGATACGAGTCACTACCATAGATAAGGCCTGAATTTAAAGTATACCATTTATCTTCGAAAGGGACAACTTTTGTTATCTGGTGTTTCCGTCGACCACTCTGTCCAAACTCAAACCACTACGTTGTAATGTTTTTGTCATGAACGATTCAAAGGTCGAGGGAGACATGTCGACAATGTACTCCAGTTTTAGAGGTCAAGTGAAGGTGAGGCAGATAAAGCTATGTGTTTTGAAGAGTCTTTTTTTTCTCTTTGAAAGAAAATGTCTACTGAACTTTTACAAGTCAATTTTCACTTTCTGAACTTTTTTTTTTTGTCCATTCCCACTGCTGTAACTGTTTAATTAGAGACTGAACCTTTTGAAAAGTTTTTGGCCTTTTTTTGTCCGTCTAATCTTTTCTTCTTTGTTTTTACATGTCAATAGGAAGCTGTCTTCTTTCATTTCCTCGTGTTTTTTTTTCGGGTTCAGTTGCTCTTTCTTTTTCTATTTCTTTTTTTGTACACACATACACTCTCGCGTACTACAGATTACATACATTTCCAGAAAGGTATTTCTTCTCTACAGAGAGTCTGAGATGCTTGGCGTCTTTCACATAGTCAGTACATCTCGCTGCTCCAGAGTAATCGCTCTCTTTCTCTCTTTCTTTATCTCTCTCCCGTTATTTCTTTCTCTCTCTTTTTTCTCTCTCTCTCTTTCTTTTTCTCTTTCTTTCTTTCTCTTTCTCTGTCTCTCTCTCTCTCTGTTTCTCTTTCTTTCTCTCTTTCTTACACACATGCACCCATATCTAGATCAGGTTCCACAGAGTCTCATAGTTCTTCTCTACGTCCAGTTAGCTCAATGTGTGTGTGGTATAGAAAGAAACACTAGATGGCAGACTACAGACACAGACAATCTTGTTGCACGTGAGTACTGTTGAGACTTCTACTAACGCTGTCACGTGTAGGAGCTAACTACATATCTGATTACTTTGTGGAGTGTTATCAGCGTTTTCTTAATAGCTCCTTTACTACATAACATTGGCCAATACGGCTTAGTATTGGTTCTTACAGCACATTATAGTGAATGATCCCCCCCCCCCACACACACATACATATCACTCCTTCTAACACAAAACCTTTACAGTACATTTAGTGGGCCTCTTCAGTCAACTATATTATCATCTACATCTCATTATCTGGGCCCTGAAACTTAACCCTCTCTTAAGTCTATTGGTATTGGGAAGTAATTTGTTACATACAAAATACTAGTCGTCTTAAAGATCATCTGTGAGCAACAGTTGAGAGATATTGAGATCCGATATCAATGGGAGCTTACTGCATCTTTGCTTAGTCAATGTTAAGAATGCTTACGACTTTCTATCGTTTTCTTACAAGGCTTTTGAGTGGTCAAGCGCAAGACTTCCGAACTGATAGTCTCTGGTTCGAATCTCGATGAAAGCTTGGATTTTAAATTTCGGGATTTTAAGGACGCCCATAATTCCGCCCAACTCTGATGGATTCACCTCTGTTTAAATTCCCAACAATTTATTGTGATTTAAAATTCTAAAAAAAAATACAAGTTCTCAGATTGAATCATTGAAATATTAACTCAATTCTGAAACCGACTCGTGAGTAAAAACATTGTGAAATTGTTTTCATTGTTTGGTGTCGTTCGACATTCGATTTGCCAAGAGATTTGTATTCCTCCATAACACAGGTCACAGGGTCATATACTTTAGTCTGGGGACCACTGATTATAAATCACAATCCGGGTAAACATTGTAACAACTTGAATAATTTTAAAATGTAGTGCTAACATCAGAATTATTACCGGTACCACTAAAATGATTTTAGGCTAAGAGAGTAACCAGTTGAACGTTATTCAACATACCTCCTGACTCTCTCTCTCTCTCTCCCCCTCTCTCCCTCCCTCCCTCCTCCCTCAAGTGACTATTCAAAACATCTACATTAACAAATAATCAAGAAATCATATAAACCGTACTAGTTATGTGTTTTTAGTTTCAGTAAAGACTTACAGTTAATGCCCTACGTATTAACTAAGTAGGTCCTAATTGAAGTCTTCACAACATCGCCCCAAGGTCCAAACAATCTTGGAAATAAATTTCTTTTTAGACTTATTGAGATTATTCAAAGAAAACCGTTTCAATCTAGGAATCTGACAATAACATCAATAACATCAATTTTGGTCTAAAAAAAAGGTCTAGATATAAAGATTAGATCTTAACATAATTAAATTGTCCAGTATGTAGGTCTTGCACTCTTGAAGTTCTGTTTTATTGTTCCCTTACAAGACACTAATTTTCTTATTCAGAGGCAGAAAACATTAATCCCTATCGACTGTCCAGAATTACTTTTTTTTTTAAACTCATTGTTTGGTTAACTATTCCAGGCTGCATGCGAAGAATCTTTCTCTCTCTCTCTCTCTCTCTCTCTCTCTCTCTCACCCTCTCTCTCTCTCTTTTCTCTCTCGCATTTATTCTTTTTGATGCTCTTTCTCTCTCTTTTTTTTCCTCTCTCTCTCTGTCTCTCTTCTAATGTGATTAAGATAGGAAGTAGAGTAATTGGCCTTTACCACGGGGACATGTTGGCGCTCACAAAGACATTGGACAAAGTTTAAATAGTGTCCAGCGACCATTTAGTGCATCAGCTCATCTCTTTGTAACTCAGTCGACCTCCTGCTTCTACCCTCCCCTTTCCTTTCTCTGTCTCTCTGTCTCTCTCTCTCTCTCTCTCACAAATGCAAGCGTCCCTCGGCTTACTTCACCACTCGCTGAATGAATAACAACATAGACAATTAAACAACATTGGCTATTTTTGTCTCTTTCCCACGTCCCCATTCTCTCTCTCTCTCTCTCTCTCTCCCTCTCTCTCTCTCTCCCTCCCTCTCTCTCCCTCCCTCTCTCTCTCTCTCTCTCTCTCTCTCCCTCTCTCTCTCTCTCTCTCTCTCTCTCTGTTTTGTTAAAGAGTTTATAACGAAGTGCAAACCAGTGCTAGTTTTTTCTCTCACTCTCTCTAATTCTTTCTCTCTCTCTCTTGCTCTCTTCTCCTTTTTCGATGCTTAAAGGGGCTCAGTTCAGATGCCTATTCTGCAGGTAATGGTTATCCAATGACAATTTAAATACATGTTTGATAAGCCAAATGTCTTTGATCGAGGCCATACATTTCGATTGGAAAACTTTGCATTACCAGTGGTTCTCACAGACCAGCCACTAACACCACTATCATTA
>JADKLZ010000130.1:28518878-28530247 GCA_021533235.1 Biomphalaria straminea | reverse complement strand
TAGATTTATAAGTTGTTGTTTTTTTAGTAGCTCTAGATTTATAAGTTTTGTTTTTTTAGTAGCTCTAGATTTATAAGTTGTTGTTTTTTTAGTAGATCTAGATTTATAAGTTGTTGTTTTTTTTTTAGTAGATCTAGATTTATAAGTTGTTGTTTTTTTAGTAGGCCTAGATTTATAAGTTGTTGGTTTTTTTTTAGTAGATCTAGATTTATAAGTTGTTGTTTTTTTAGTAGACCTAGATTTATAAGTTGTTGTTTTTTTAGTAGACCTAGATTTATAAGTTGTTGTTTTTTAGTAGATCTAGATTTATAAGTTGTTGTTTTTTTTAGTAGACCTAGATTTATAAGTTGTTGTTTTTTTTAGTAGACCTAGATTTATAAGTTGTTGTTTTTTTAGTAGACCTAGATTTATAAGTTGTTGTTTTTTTTTAGTAGATCTAGATTTATAAATTGTTGTTTTTTTAGTAGACCTAGATTTATAAGTTGTTGTTCTTTTTTAACTTTATTTATCTTATTTTATTTGTACCGACAGAATAACATTTATCGTCTTAGATTTTTCTTTGTATTTTATTATCAATTTAGGTTAACCTTTAGACAATTTTATGTAATTTCAATTTAAATTAATGGAAGTTGAAATGGTAGCTGAAATACTGTGAAAAAAACTGGCATTATTATTGAAGTGACGTCAAAAGCTCTTAGATGACATAAAGTGAGTTTTGACGAGTACTATAACTATTGTGTGTATTGATTTATTTTTACAAACTTATATTAACTCCCTCCGTTTGTCTAGGTGGCATCTTGTTATTTTATCCACTTCCCATTCTCTGATAATTTGTGACTTTGCACAATTATTCAGTGTCGATGACAAGAAGATATAGGAGTGTGTTGTTTTCTTGTCATGAAATGGTAATTTTTAGAATCAAACTTCGAAAATCAAATGAACCTTTAAAATTTAAATAACAAAAGGCAGTAGGCGCTATATGCATTGCATCTGGATATTGTTTGTGCGTATGCCTTTAAAAAAATATTGCCTATTGGGAAGGGAAAAAAATCATTGCTTAATTTGCATCTTTGTAATTTCCTGGCTTGTGATCCAATTCCTCCAATGCTTTCTCTACAAACTCTACACTCTGACTAGGCATGAGGACTATAATTGGTCTAGAACGAAGTAGTTAGAACCAAACTAAACAGCGCATTCTGACCCCCACATAAATATTTAGCCATGTCCCACTTTATTGTTTCCTTAGCCTTTCTATCGATTGGTCTAGATGCCACACTTGAATTGAAAGGAGAAAAAGAATCAGCAAGAATGTTCTATTTATTTGTGCGCTTGGATGTTTTGTATACATCCGCGGACTAGACAGCAGACGTAGGAAATTGTATTCATACGCCGACTACTTTTACATTAGTCGTTTGTTCTACCAGAAACAAAAAAGGAAAGAAAAACGAGAGAGTAGTTCCCTAACGAGAAAAAGAAAAAAAAACTTTGTTGGCTTCCTACGATATTGAAGACGACGGACCTTCCTGGCCACAAATGATGCCATGGCAGGAACTGATTGGATTTAATTAGTCAAGTCTGTAGTTTATATCGACATTTGCTTGTGTTGGTAGTTAGCCTGGTGCCAATAATTTTTTTTACTGCACTTAAAAATGAATTGATCTATTTTTGGAAACATATGTTGCAACATTGTGCAAAATCATTCACAGAGGTATGGAAGTTGGTTTTTAGAGTAGAGGCGGGTAGCCAACAAAAAAAGGGGGAGGGAAGGGGGCATTATTGTTTATGATATAAGTAGCTCTCGCTTCTGTGGATTTAAGAAAAGTAGGCCCAGCATCTGATAAGAAATCAAACATATGCATCTGCTGTTGACCGTATTGTTAACTCTTTGTCTCCGTAGTTATATTTTCCATGTTTCAATGTAATTCTTCATTGCATACATTACTTTACTATTTCACTAGCCTGATTTGATTAAGCTTAATTAGCTTTGTTGATTGTAGTCAGAAAAGAGGAAGTATTAGATAATGTTAAAATAAAATAATAGCTTTTTTTTATATTTTAATTGAGTTGGCAACAGTGAAGTATAATTTGGCTTCCTTGACAATGTCTATGATATAGTGAATGCGTAAATGTGTGGTTTTCAGCACCAGGTGACATCTCTGAAATAGCGCATCATGGTGCGAATGATTTGATAAATGAAGAAATGACCTTGGGAAGAGGCCATCGGAAGTTCCAGTTGCTTATATTGATATCTAGTTCTTTCAAATAAAGTACTCAATACTAAATACTTAGCTACGAGAAAATAAACCTAGATCTACACAAACATAAACCTTGATTTACACAAATATAAACCTAGATTTACACAAATATAAACCTAAATGTACACAAATAGAAAACTAGCAAACTTTTTCCTTTGACCAATAAGAGGAACTTTCTCGGGGAAATCTGATAATGTCGTGGAAGTTTTCGTGTAATCGATTACGGCTAGTTTGAAAGCCCAAAGTACTAAGCCGTCAGCCGGACTACGAGAAACCGTTATCAGTTACCACCAAAGATAATTAAGGTTAGCAAAACAATGGCCGAGAATGTGCTCTGAAAGTTTGTGACTGGGCTAGTAAGATGTCACACATCGTCCTTGTACACATTGGTACAAAGATACAAATTATCTTTGAAATGCATTGGTTCATATGAGACGCATTAATAGCTGGCTTGATTGTGTAGCAGTTTCAATGTACAGCGCTATCATTCCCTAGATATTTTCTACTACAACTAACTGATTGTTTTGTCTTGCTAGAAAACTGAATGTATTTCTATTTTACCCGTTTTATTGTTTTTGTTCTGCATTTTACTTCAACTGTAAGATAGATCTAGACAGATATTACTTTGGTCAAAAACAAAACAATACAATCTGGTAGAAATGTGTCTAAACAATTACTAGCGTTATCAGTCTTTTGTTATTTTTGTTTTCATTTTTAGCAAACTTTTTTTTAAGTGATAGCCACAATGGCTTTCTCTCTGTGGAATAATTGAAGTGTTCGCCTTTTACTTTGAAACGTACAATTTGTTCAGTGGCTACATATTAGGAACTTAGCGTCTTTCACGGTCTTTAAAGTGGGTGTTGTGATCTTATTATAGTCGTATACAAAATCTTAGGGATTACTTACTTACTAAGACCTAGTCCCCCCCACCTCTGTGCAGTTCGGCTTGTAAGATATTAAGTTTTCTCCGCAGAGATTAATCATAAGTGACTTTCACTGCATCTTCCATTGTTTTATTGTATTTCTCGAAGATAAAATAGCATAGTTTATGCATCAGAAGATATCAGCACATTGACCATACATCAGAAGATATCGACACATTGGCCATACCTTATTATTATAGCTTTTATATATCGCTACTTTCATGCTTAAAGCATGCTCAGAGCGCTTTGGTCCAATCTCATTTGTGGACCAGTGGGGGGAGGGGGTATCTAGGAGTTGGTTTCCCGTGCTGCCTTTGGGCGCTCAGTAAACACAACTCTGCCCGAGTCGGGAGTCGAACCTCGAGCCCCCTTCTAGGTAGCCAAGCTCAAGCCGCACTTGGCCTCTCGACCACGCTTCCCACGGATATCGGCAAATAGGCCATACATCAGAAGATATCGGCAAATTGGCCATGCATCAGAGGATATCGGCACATTGGCCAAACATCAGAATTAATCGGCACATTATACTATGGTAGTTGCATAGTAGCATTTTTAAATGTATGCTAAAAAATAAACGAATTCATACAACAATCTTTTGATTAACATTGTTAAGTTGTTTAAGTTTGTCTGTTTTGAGATGTTTTAGTTTAGACAAACACTTTCTTTGATACTAGTAAGTCTTACCAGCAACTGTCGAGACTCTAAAAATGACTCATCTAAATAGAGATACAGCTCAGCAAACTGGAAATTAGAGAGAAAAATATGAACAAAATAATCTTTTCACTTGTATTGATGATTATTTCACATGTAATTAGACATTTTGAGAGGAGGAAATGAAAGAAAATAGTATGGTTGGTAGAAAACGCTGAACAAACACGACTTTCCCCAATGATGACCGCTGGGCGAGTGGACTGTCAATTACTGAAGACTTAGTGTCTGGTCTCTACCCTTTTACCGAGCGTGAGACCAAGAGCTAATGTCATTGACAGAGTGTACAACGTCAAGACAGGACAAGTTCCAGTTGTCTGGCAGCAAGCCTAAAGAATGTAAAGATAGCTGCGAAAGTCTACAGCTGTTCTAAATCTGAACTTATGAGCTTTCTATATTCTACTTTGAACTTACAATGTTTAGTTCTTGGATACATTGTGGACGTTCTTTCAGAACAAAGATTCTCACATCTGAACCCAACCCCTCTCCCCCCCCCCATGCAGGATGGCTGGGAATAGCAGAGGGCAGGGTTTGAACTCTGGACCATCATGACGCATACCAAATGACTAAGCAGATTTTATGCGTCTGTGTGTAGATGGGTGTAAAACAAATCGCATTGTGTTTCAAGTAGCTTTGAGGTACGCAAAATAACGCAGATATAAAAAAAAACCGTAGCAAAGAAATGGAAGGATAGTTTTTTTCATAATGTTTCTTTATTTGTATCAGTGCCGGAGTTAAGTAAATGTAGGCCCCTCCCCACGAATGTACTTCCTCTCCATACTATTCAACATTGCCACTCTCTCCATCAGTACACTTCTTTGCCATTTGACTTCTCACCCGCACTCCCCCAAAGATAGACATCCCCAACAGGAGGTTAGTTGACTGGGGGGGGGCGTAAGAGCCAGGATTCGTTCTTCTCGGCGATAATTACTTACATTGATTAAACTATTCAGGATTTGATCTCCACTAATTGGAATTTATAGACGGCTTCGAATGTTAGCTGTAGGACACTAAGGGTGGACTATAACAATGGGCTATTTCCTCACTGTTTGGCATGTTCGAAAGAGGTAAAAACATATGTTAATTCTCTGTACCAAAATAGAATCCTGGACATTTTGATCAGCTGACACTGGCCCAAGATGTGTTCTATGATATCATAATCATACGGATGTTTGATTCCTTTTTACTGGGGATTGTCTTTATCTAGTGTACGCCTACTCTTTAACACTATGGACATATACTGGGATCGACAAAAGCTTACAAATAAGTTTTCTAACGGATCAATGGTGTTATCATATAACCCTTTCTTATTAAAGTGATCTTTTTATGTGTTATTCCCCTTGATATTCATGTAATCATATTAGGAGTTATGCTCTTGCTTACGGGGTTGCATTAAAGCCAATAGGACTTCAAGTTCCTTGATGAAAATCATATGTTTTATTAATAAGGCACACTTAAACAAATGTGTAGTCTCTACAGATATTTACTTTGGGCCTGGTCGACTACAACGAGAAAAAAAGTTTCAAGTTCTCCAATTGCTCAAATTTGTAGATATTTTTTAGCGCTTTATAATTAGCGCAAGTTGTGACAGCACATATATGCCTACAAGCAGTACACACCGACTACGCCCGTTGATTAGTTCCCAGGCTTTATATTGTTTATTATTGCCATAGAATCCGCATCTTTTTAATTTCAATAAACCAGCCACATTTTGATTCTCCCCCCACCCCATCATACTTTTAAACCCGTAAATTAATGTGTCTGTGACGATGAAATGAAACAGTGCTTATAATACCATAGATTTATACGGAACAACAACGTCCTGGCTAACGTTGTATCTATATAGATTAAAATGTCAGTGTAATGATTTTTCACTGGAACTTACATTATTTATTTATTTTATTCGAAATAAATTTACATGAATTTTTTTAACATTTTCAGTCGTAAAGAAACTCAAAACATTTGTTAAAGGTGAAAAATAGGAAAGATTTGGAGACGTAATCAATCGAATTGATTTTCCTCCTCGTACTACTGGAGAGCTCACCGTTGCCTTGGCAACTAATATAAACTGGGGTTATCTTGACAGCTTTTATTTCAGTTGACCTCGCTACAATTTTAAAAAACCATTAAACAACGGATTGTTGCCCTACAATAATTGCTTATCTTATTAGAAGTAGAACTTAATGAGCATAATCACAAACTATCCTTGGTTAGTGTTAAAATTTTATTCCGCTTTAAAACAAAAAAAAATATTGTTTTTGTTTTACTTTGTAAAATATGTGTTCTGAGTCATTAATGCTAATTGTGTTTAATATCTGTAATAACTGTGTTTGATTTAAAAAATAATTGTTTGATAATGAATAAAAAAAATGTTTTATTTCAATTGACTAGCCTATATGAAAAAATGAGACGTAAGTTCAGGAGGAGGGGTGAAAGAGTGACCGAAGAATGTGTAGACATAGTGTAGACACAGGGTACATACAACGAAAATTAGACCGCTTGAGACCCTCTTTTTTCACTTGTTTCAAATCCCTGAGATTTCAGACACTTTGTAATGAAATAGCTGACTACTTTCTAATGTGTAAATTTAATAGGTGTCTAGAACGATCGGTAGACGGAGATGTACTTTCTTTTTCTCCTTAATTTTTTGTCCGGTGATAGACGTCGGCATTGTTTGGATAGCAATAGTCCTAATGTTAATGTTCTTCATATTAAATGCTATTTTAAACAGCTTATCAATGCCAATATCTTTTTATCTCTAAGTGTGTCATTCGTCAAAAGTAGCATTATCTGACATAAAATATCACACGCACTCCCTACCCTCCCTCATGTATAACACGCACTTTCTGACCTCCTTTTCCCCTCTAACACTCGCCCTCCCCCCTCTTTCACACATACACATGCTCGAAGACAACATGCACACACATTTCTCTAACAAGTACGTCCAAACAGGGACACTATCATAAATAAGGCTGTCCGTTGGACCGTTCCTTCATTCCCCGTATCATTTAGTGGCTTTTGAAAACATCGCACTGAGTCTATTTCCGAGAAGCGGACATTGAGATCATCGGATTCTTTCAAACCAACCGAACCGAGTGATTCCATAATTACCAACTGTCCAGTCATAATCTCTGTCCCTATGTACCGTCAGCAAGTACTCTTTTTTTCCGCCTGACCGCTTACTTCCGCTGGAATTGGTTTTAATACCGTTTCTCCTCTAAAATATACGTTAAATAAGGCCCTATTTGTTTTGGCGGCGAGATTCTTCTAGAAAGAAGTTGTTTTTTTTTAAAGTAAAATGTTTATAATGAGTTCAACTTTAAAAATCAATTCAGTAGTTTTGCTTCGCTTTGGGTCAATAAAATTATTTATTCTAAATCTGGATCTATAAGCTTATTCTTCTTCTTTGTAATTGTCCTACTCCTAAGACTCTTGGAACTCTTCCATCTCGTCTTTATATTCTTCTTATCTTATACAATACAGACGTAACTTCAAAAAAAAAAGATGATTACGTCCTACGCATCATGCATTCAGTAATGCATATTAACCAATGACTTAAATTCTGCCAAGTCACTGGTTTTTCTGGCTAGTCAGGCAACCCATTCTATGCTCTAACCGCACCAGGGAAGAAGAAGCATTTCTCCAAATTTGTCCTAGCATATGGGACGATGAATGTGCCTTTATCTTTGTGTCTTCTGAGTATTTTACTAAATTCTGTTTTTGTATTTGAAGATTATGGTTCAGTGTTTTGTGTATAAGTGCAGTGGCCTCTGTCCTTAGGCACCTTTTTAACCTTTTTTTTTTCTTTTTCCTCCCAATTGGTCTAATCGTCTCCCCTATCCGACCGTTACCACCCGAGTACCACGGTGAAACTGAAAAGCATTGTCCGGGCTACGAACCTATAAAATTATTTAAAATAATACAGATTTTTATTTTGTACTTTGGTAGCCTAGTTATGTATAATTTACAATAATCTTACAATTAAAAAAATATTGTTGGAATGTTAGAGCTATCTAGATCTATACAGATGATTAATCAGTGTTCGGAATAAAACCTGATAATGAAATGTGAATCTCGTGCAATCCGACAAGGTATCAAATCAAATAGATACCAGTGCTTCTTGTTCCTCTGTCCTATTACTTTTAGAGAATGGAATTGGTTGCCTGAATCAGGAAAACCAACGATTAGCAGAGTTTAAGTCACTGATTAACATGCATGACTAGATTGGCACATACGTAATTATCTTCTCTTTTATAGTCACGTAATCTGTGAGATAAGAATAGATCTGCTATCTTATTATCTTATTATCTAAAATCAGTCTATTTGAAGCTATTTTGTTCCAAATTCAACTTTTTAGATTTACTTCTCAGACATTTTATCATATTAGTAATTAGATCCACTCTTACATTTAAATGTTTAGAGAAATCTTATCTTCTTCCATCTTATCTTCATTTTAAAAATATCTAGATCTATCTATAATCTAGATTAGATCTAGTCTAGTTCTAATCTAGATCTAGATCTAATTGCCATCACTATCTTGTAGATCTGTTTGATTTTTTAAAAAAATGAAGAAAGTACACTATTTATCGGATTTTGAATTCAACAATTCTAAAGCCAGAAGAAATGTTAAATTAACTACACCAGGTCTTATGCAAATTCTTCCACCAGAAGTTTTGGATGAACTTAATCAGGTCACCGTAGCCTTGATTGGTCAATACTAGTAGACTGTATTCGTAGATCTACTCTCTAGATCTAGTGTAACTGTACTGTAATGTCTCAGTCAGTGTCTCTTGAAATCTAATTTACAATCTAAGAAATGAAATGTCTACTTACACTGATAACTTAGATCTAGATCTAGTTAAAGTCTACTAAAATACTAAATTCTACTTTCACTCTTCTTATTAACTAGATCTAGATCTAATTACTACTAAAAGTACTATTACTAGTATTTTCTATTCACTATTCTAGATCTAAAATAAATAAGATCTAGATATCTAGATCTAGATGATCATATATCATAATATTATGATATTTGTTATAATATACAAATAAAATGAATATAGAGTCTAGATATTAGAATATATACTATTATATAGATCTAGTCTAGATTTAGATTATTAGATCTGAACTATATTCTAGACACTCTAGTCTAGATCTAGATTATTCTAGATACTAAGATAGATTAGATCTAGATCTAGTAGATAAAAATCTAGATTCAAAAGTAGATCTAATAATCTAATATCTATCATATGGATAAAATGTAGATCTAGATTAGTAGATATAAACAACTTTAACAAGTACTGATTTATAGACTAGATTGTTTCTTCTTCTTCAAAATTTCTATAAGAGTTGAGTATAAGACTGTTGGAAGTCTAGGCCAATGGAAGCTTGCCCTCCATCTGCTTGTCTGAACAAACTTCTGTCTGTGGATGATCCAAGCAGTTGTAGGTTATTACATCCCTGTTAGTATTACCAATGGCTCTTTGTTCCAAGATGTTCCATCCCCGCTAGTGCAATGGACTCTATCCTTAGGCATCCCAATGGGGGTTCTTTTTGGCTTTCCTACTGGCCTAATTGTCTCCTCTAATGACCATTTCCACCTGAGCTCCACGTTTAAGATTACATCTAGATTATAGACTTGAATCAAGGGTAGATCTAGATTAGATTTTAGTGTTATGATTGAGTTCTATACAAAACCATGTTTATGACTAGATTATACACAATTGAAAAACTTTAAAACCATCTAAATCAATTAAATTTACCATACTATAGAAACAATGCAAATCAAGTCTAAAAACTGTAAAGGTAGTTGTACATTTCTGTCTCTACTACAGAAGGGTCATAAATATAGTATTTACTTCTAGAAATTTCATTTTTTGGTTTATCATTAAACCTGCTTTTCAAGTAATTTAATTCTTAATTGACTTAATAACATTTAGCATCAAAAAGTCCATGTCAATGTTCTCTCTGCTATAAGTCTAGATGTGTCATGTTAGACATTACATTTTCAGACTTTTGCTAATGCAGCTTGTGTTGAAGGGTTCAGTCACAATACTAAGGTATGGGTTCTCTGATTATTGTGGCTGTTATGTTTGACAAACTGTTCACTTTTGTTTCATCAATTAATTTTTTCACTTTGCAGAATTGGTGTTTGACATTTGGAAAAGTTTGTTTTTCCACGTTAATCATTTGTTCAGTTTTATAAACTTTTTTTAGGGTCTTCCTTATAACAAAAAAAAAAAGGATTATTGTGACAAAAGTGTATAAACAAAATCTTGCAGAGATTGATCTATGATTGAGGTATTCCTATTACCATGTTTGAAATTATATTCTAAGCTGAAGGGATTACTTCTCACTCAACACATTTTCATTTAACTTTTTTTTTTTTTGACAAGAAAATAACTCACCAAGTTTTGTTGTTCTTGTTTGTTTTAGCCATTAAAACGGCAGAGAAGCAACAGATCTGCTCGAAGCACCGCATCATCAGCCAGAAGAAGGCAACATGATGATGGCTGTGTCACATGTTTGAGAGGCACTTTACATTGCTACAATGTTTGTATATTGGTATGTTATCCCCCTTTTTTTTCTTCTATTTAGTCAAATATTTATTTAATTTAAAACAATTATTATTTTATTAACTTTTTTTTTTGGTTGGTGGAGAGTGGGATGTTCACTGGTCAAATAAGGGCCTGATTCTAAAGGGAAATCCACTGGTCAAATAAGGGCCTGATTCTAAAGGGAAATCCATCGAAAACAGACAAGGCAGTTTTTTTTTAAGAGAAAAAAAAAAGGCTCATCTGGACTTCAATACAAGACAATTAAGATAAAATATATTACTGCGTGTTAAATAGTTGTTAATGGGAGTCATCGTCTTGTCCTGCTAATAGTCCAGGGGGCATTGAAACTAAGCAAAAAAGCCAAACCTTTGAAGTCACCATACAACAGATTACTTCATTGAAAAGAAATGATAATTTTAAAAAGCATTCAACTGGCTTTTACGTTTTGTTAAATGTTGAGGACTACAACCATGTACTTTTCTTGGTACAACATGCAATAGGTCTGACCTTTGGCTGGGTGAATTAGACATGGAGGCAGAAAAAGGCTGAAATAATAAGGGACATAAGTTTTTAGAAAGGGATGACATGATTAGCCAAAGTATTTAATATTTCATCAGTTCAATGCTTTAAAATTCAATGCAAGTTCATTATCCTTTTTTTTTTGAAACTTAGATTATTGGATGTGCAGCATTAGGTATTGGAATATGGCTCTTAGTTACAGACTTTGGGGCTAGAAAAGTGACTCCTGTTGTAGGGAATCAATTGTATGAAGTGACAACTTACCTCTTGATAGCAGGTGGAGGTGCAGTGGCGTTGCTGGCATTTTGTGGCTGTTGTGGAACAATACGTGAAGACAAATGTGTTTTGTCATTTGTAAGTTGGGCATTTCAGGCATTTATCTTAAGCCAGTAATTTTTTCTTTCTGT
>JADKLZ010000130.1:28452318-28518478 GCA_021533235.1 Biomphalaria straminea | reverse complement strand
TTTTTTTTTCTTTTTCCTCCCAATTGGTCTAATCGTCTCCCCTATCCGACCGTTACCACCCGAGTACCACGGTGAAACTGAAAAGCATTGTCCGGGCTACGAACCTATAAAATTATTTAAAATAATACAGATTTTTATTTTGTACTTTGGTAGCCTAGTTATGTATAATTTACAATAATCTTACAATTAAAAAAATATTGTTGGAATGTTAGAGCTATCTAGATCTATACAGATGATTAATCAGTGTTCGGAATAAAACCTGATAATGAAATGTGAATCTCGTGCAATCCGACAAGGTATCAAATCAAATAGATACCAGTGCTTCTTGTTCCTCTGTCCTATTACTTTTAGAGAATGGAATTGGTTGCCTGAATCAGGAAAACCAACGATTAGCAGAGTTTAAGTCACTGATTAACATGCATGACTAGATTGGCACATACGTAATTATCTTCTCTTTTATAGTCACGTAATCTGTGAGATAAGAATAGATCTGCTATCTTATTATCTTATTATCTAAAATCAGTCTATTTGAAGCTATTTTGTTCCAAATTCAACTTTTTAGATTTACTTCTCAGACATTTTATCATATTAGTAATTAGATCCACTCTTACATTTAAATGTTTAGAGAAATCTTATCTTCTTCCATCTTATCTTCATTTTAAAAATATCTAGATCTATCTATAATCTAGATTAGATCTAGTCTAGTTCTAATCTAGATCTAGATCTAATTGCCATCACTATCTTGTAGATCTGTTTGATTTTTTAAAAAAATGAAGAAAGTACACTATTTATCGGATTTTGAATTCAACAATTCTAAAGCCAGAAGAAATGTTAAATTAACTACACCAGGTCTTATGCAAATTCTTCCACCAGAAGTTTTGGATGAACTTAATCAGGTCACCGTAGCCTTGATTGGTCAATACTAGTAGACTGTATTCGTAGATCTACTCTCTAGATCTAGTGTAACTGTACTGTAATGTCTCAGTCAGTGTCTCTTGAAATCTAATTTACAATCTAAGAAATGAAATGTCTACTTACACTGATAACTTAGATCTAGATCTAGTTAAAGTCTACTAAAATACTAAATTCTACTTTCACTCTTCTTATTAACTAGATCTAGATCTAATTACTACTAAAAGTACTATTACTAGTATTTTCTATTCACTATTCTAGATCTAAAATAAATAAGATCTAGATATCTAGATCTAGATGATCATATATCATAATATTATGATATTTGTTATAATATACAAATAAAATGAATATAGAGTCTAGATATTAGAATATATACTATTATATAGATCTAGTCTAGATTTAGATTATTAGATCTGAACTATATTCTAGACACTCTAGTCTAGATCTAGATTATTCTAGATACTAAGATAGATTAGATCTAGATCTAGTAGATAAAAATCTAGATTCAAAAGTAGATCTAATAATCTAGTCTAATATCTATCATATGGATAAAACGTAGATCTATCTAGATTAGTAGATATGAACAACTTTAACAAGTACTGATTTATAGACTAGATTGTTTCTTCTTCTTCAAAATTTCTATAAGAGTTGAGTATAAGACTGTTGGAAGTCTAGGCCAATGGAAGCTTGCCTCCATCTGCTTGTCTGAACAAACTTCTGTCTGTGGATGATCCATGCAGTTGTAGGTTATTACATCCCTGTTAGTATTACCAATGGCTCTTTGTTCCAAGATGTTCCATCCCCGCTAGTGCAATGGACTCTATCCTTAGGCATCCCAAATGGGGGTTCTTTTTGGCTTTCCTACTGGCCTAATTGTCTCCTCTAATGATCATTTCCACCTGAGCTCCACGTTTAAGATTACATCTAGATTATAGACTTGAATCAAGGGTAGATCTAGATTAGATTTTAGTGTTATGATTGAGTTCTATACAAAACCATGTTTATGACTAGATTATACACAATTGAAAAACTTTAAAACCATCTAAATCAATTAAATTTACCATACTATAGAAACAATGCAAATCAAGTCTAAAAACTGTAAAGGTAGTTGTACATTTCTGTCTCTACTACAGAAGGGTCATAAATATAGTATTTACTTCTAGAAATTTCATTTTTTGGTTTATCATTAAACCTGCTTTTCAAGTAATTTAATTCTTAATTGACTTAATAACATTTAGCATCAAAAAGTCCATGTCAATGTTCTCTCTGCTATAAGTCTAGATGTGTCATGTTAGACATTACATTTTCAGACTTTTGCTAATGCAGCTTGTGTTGAAGGGTTCAGTCACAATACTAAGGTATGGGTTCTCTGATTATTGTGGCTGTTATGTTTGACAAACTGTTCACTTTTGTTTCATCAATTAATTTTTTCACTTTGCAGAATTGGTGTTTGACATTTGGAAAAGTTTGTTTTTCCACGTTAATCATTTGTTCAGTTTTATAAACTTTTTTTAGGGTCTTCCTTATAACAAAAAAAAAAAAGGATTATTGTGACAAAAGTGTATAAACAAAATCTTGCAGAGATTGATCTATGATTGAGGTATTCCTATTACCATGTTTGAAATTATATTCTAAGCTGAAGGGATTACTTCTCACTCAACACATTTTCATTTAACTTCTTTTTTTTTTTGACAAGAAAATAACTCACCAAGTTTTGTTGTTCTTGTTTGTTTTAGCCATTAAAACGGCAGAGAAGCAACAGATCTGCTCGAAGCACCGCATCATCAGCCAGAAGAAGGCAACATGATGATGGCTGTGTCACATGTTTGAGAGGCACTTTACATTGCTACAATGTTTGTATATTGGTATGTTATCCCCCTTTTTTTTCTTCTATTTAGTCAAATATTTATTTAATTTAAAACAATTATTATTTTATTAACTTTTTTTTTTTGGTTGGTGGAGAGTGGGATGTTCACTGGTCAAATAAGGGCCTGATTCTAAAGGGAAATCCACTGGTCAAATAAGGGCCTGATTCTAAAGGGAAATCCATCGAAAACAGACAAGGCAGTTTTTTTTAAAGAGAAAAAAAAAAGGCTCATCTGGACTTCAATACAAGACAATTAAGATAAAATATATTACTGCGTGTTAAATAGTTGTTAATGGGAGTCATCGTCTTGTCCTGCTAATAGTCCAGGGGGCATTGAAACTAAGCAAAAAAGCCAAACCTTTGAAGTCACCATACAACAGATTACTTCATTGAAAAGAAATGATAATTTTAAAAAGCATTCAACTGGCTTTTACGTTTTGTTAAATGTTGAGGACTACAACCTTGTACTTTTCTTGGTACAACATGCAATAGGTCTGACCTTTGGCTGGGTGAATTAGACATGGAGGCAGAAAAAAGCTGAAATAATAAGGGACATAAGTTTTTAGAAAGGGATGACATGATTAGACAAAGTATTTAATATTTCATCAGTTCAATGCTTTAAAATTCAATGCTAGTTCATTATCCTTTTTTTTTTCGAAACTTAGATTATTGGATGTGCAGCATTAGGTATTGGAATATGGCTCTTAGTTACAGACTTTGGGGCTAGAAAAGTGACTCCTGTTGTAGGGAATCAATTGTATGAAGTGACAACTTACCTCTTGATAGCAGGTGGAGGTGCAGTGGCGTTGCTGGCATTTTGTGGCTGTTGTGGAACAATACGTGAAGACAAATGTGTTTTGTCATTTGTAAGTTGGGCATTTCAGGCATTTATCTTAAGCCAGTAATTTTTTCTTTCTGTTTTTCAATAATTTTATTAGAAAATCTATATTACTTAGTCAAAATTAAAATGCTTAGAATTTGATGATTACATGCAAAATTGAAAGAAATTTTAACAGATTTTCTGCTATATATTTTACTTTTTGTGGTTTTAGGGTGACAATTTTTGATTGAACACTACATAAAACATGTTAACACCATCAATACGGAAATCATTAGTATTATCTATAAATGCAGAAAATCGAAAATATGAGTTATAGATTCATTTTATAAATACATATTAAACACTTGTTCATCAATTTTGTTTGTTCACTTATGAACATATTTTTTTTCAGTATGGGACCACATTAGCCATTGTTCTAATTGTACTAGGTGTGGCCTGTGGATTAGCTTTTTTCTTCAGAAGTGAGGTAAGAATGAACAGGACTCAGGAGTTTAAAATACAGTAAAACTTCCCATTGAAGAATTAGTTCAATGGATCTACATAATAAAAAATTAATAAATGTTTTCAGAAGAATCAATGCATATTTTTGTTACTATTATATATGTACAAATAGATTTATATTTTGCAACATTGACAAATGGAAATAATTTCATTTTTTTTTTTTATGTCACTGTTTTGTTGGGTAGAAGGGGAAAGTAAAGGGTCCTCCAGAGGTTGAACTTATGTTGTCTTAATTATTTCAGTTAGCAGGCCACATACAAGGTAGAATGAAACAAACTCTCACACTAAACTATGGTGTTGAAGTACGCACAAATGCTGAAAATAAGCGACTGACTGATGCTTGGGATGCTATGCAAAGACAGGTATCTTGTGTTTTATGTTCCTTTTTATTGATTTATGATTCCTCTACTCAGCTTGCGAATTCATGGGCTCAAAAACTTGGGTGGGTAGAAGGAAACTGGCTATAATGATCTTCCCAAAAATTTGACAGTTGATGTATATCTTTGTGAAAAAAATTATGCCACTAGCTATTTGGCTACATTGACTTATAATTTTTCAAAGTATTAAAAAAAATAATTTAAATTTGGTTTGAGGGCTAGAAAATATTTACCTTGAACAAATGGCTTTGTATATTTCCTTTTTTTTTTCAAGTCTAATATTAATTATTTTTGAGCAAAATATTTGCTCTTCAAGCTGTATAAAATGAAGAATTATCTTTTTTATATTTTTTCTTGTATGTCATCTGTATTAAGCTTTACACATGTTGATCTCAAAGTGCTATGTTTTGTTTCCAGCTCCAATGCTGTGGTGTTGTTGGCAATTTCACATCATTAGAAGGATATATTTACTATTCTCTCAACACCAAGTGGATTACAAGTCAAAGTAAGTGTTTACAATTTGATTAGGGTAGGGTATATCTATTTATTTGAGTATTTTGTTTTGTGTAATATAGATATATATTAAATTAAACTCATAAGTAACTGCTATTTGCAAAATAAAAAAGTGAATTAAAAATACATTGACAAATAAAAATTTTCTTTTTAATCATTAAGAAAATCAAATCAAGGAAAATGGGGTGCACAGGCTGAGTGATAAAGTGCTGAGCTTCTCAAATTGAATGGGGTGCACAGGCAGAGGGATAAAGTGCGGAGCTTCTCAAATTGAATGGGTGCACAGGCTGAGTGATAAAGTGCTGAGCTTCTCAAATTGAATGGGGTGCACAGGCTGAGTGATAAAGTGCTGAGCTTCTCAAATTGAATGGGGTGCACAGGCAGAGTGATAAAGTGCTGAGCTTCTCAAATTGAATGGGTGCACAGGCTGAGTGATAAAGTGCTGAGCTTCTCAAATTGAGGGATCTTGGGGATGAATCTTGAGGGATTTTCAATTTGGGGATTTTAAGGATGCCCTTGAGTTCACCCAGTTCTAATAGGTACTTGACATGGTGTAAGTAAAGGTGGTTGGTCATTGTGCTAGCCAGATAACACTGTCTGCAGATCATTTCCATCATCTCCCCAATAGATCTCCTGGTTTGTTTACTTTTTTAAGGTCTTAAAATAGGTATGTGCCATTGTCTTCAGTCCTCAGGGGTAAAACTAGAATACAACAATGAAACATCTCAATACTTTATGCAATGTAATTAAAGAAGTATAAGGGAATCATTAATTTAACTGTCCAACATTTTTTCCTACATGCTTATATCAGAGTTCATTATTTAATTTACTAGCCCTACTTTTTTTTCCTTTTACATGTATTTCATTATTGCTTTTTTTTTTTTTTTTTGCTTGTTTTGTAACATCAAAAAAAAGAAAATGATTTCTTCATGTAGTTCATTTTTCTCCCCAGAAAGTACCAACCAAAAGGTTCCAGAGAGCTGCTGCTCCTCTGGCGATGTCAAAATATGCACAGGAGAAGCTGATTTCAATGGTCCTCCCAGATTCTTTAATAGTGAACTTTTTAAGCAGACCAATCCTTTTCTATATACAAATGTAAGTTAATTTTTAATCAGGTATCAACCGAATGTGATTTAAATATGTTTCTTTTGGTACCATTCGCCTGCTAAAATTTTGTGTAAAATTATGCTCAGCTATTTTGAACATAAAAGGTGGAAACATTTTTTTTAATGTCAATTTGAGTGGGAAGTAATTTAATTTAAGAAACTGTATTGAAAACAAACATAGCAGAAGCTTGTGAAGGAATTAGCTACTACAAAAGTGCCTTAAGGATAGTATGGCCTCAGGTTTAGATCAGTGAGCAGAAATAATTGATGGGGAAGGATAAAATAAAATAGGATGAGCATTATTTTGTGTTGAACTTCCACAAAGCCGTGTGTGTTGCATATCAGTCTGGCAATAAGAGTTTGTATTTTCTCTCTCAGGGATGTTATGATGCATTAATAAAATACCTGCAGACATATTCAGCAGTAGTGGGAACTGTAGCAGCCGTTGTGCCTCTTTTTTTGGTAAGTGAAGAATGCAGTCAATGTGACTGTATGACTTGTTTTCACTGAAGCTTGTTTGACTTTTTTTGAATCATTGCAGTTAGGTTTTAGTTTTGTGTTAATTGTTGGTTTTAACTTCAGTCAGTGTCATTAATATTTCACAAAGCAATAAACATAGGTTTTAATTTTTTATGATTTTGTGGCGTTTTCATGCGTGTCTGCCACCCACTTTAAAAAAATAATTTTGAGTGTTTATTTTTTTTTTTTTTAAATTTATATACAAAAATGTCATTAATGCACTTTTTCTTCATAGTTGATTTTTTGTAATTCATTAGTTTTGCACTGTAAAAATCGTTACATTTTTTTCTATTGAATGGCAAAAAAATTGTCAATTTAATTTATTAATTATTATGTTTTTGTTACAGTATAACATTAAAGGAGTTGACATTTTTTTCTTCAAACTACTACTTTTATTTACTTCCTTTTAAATGAATATTTTGTAATGTATAGTGTAGGGGGGGGGGGCGCACAGTGGTCAAATGGTTAAGCACTCGGCTTACGAACCTGAGGTCCTTGGTTAGAATCCTAGTAAAGACTGGGATTTTGAATTTCAGAATTCTCAGGGCACCCTTGAGTACCTGTTACCTATCCCTTAGTCTGTTGGACTGTTGGGCCACCAAGCAAGACTTGTAGACCGTCTTTCTCCTTTCCTCTCTGTCCTTTGCCCTGTTTAAAACCTCTTTCAATGTAAACCCAACTCTAATGGGTACCTGACTTTCGTTGGGGAAAGTAAAGCCGGTCGGTCGTTGTGCTGGCCACATGACACCCTGCTTGTTAACCGTTGGCCAAAGAAACAGATGACCTTAACATCATCTGCCCCATAGATCACAAGGTCTGAAGGGACACTTACTTTTTACTTTAATGTTATAGTGTCACATTTCATTATTGTTAAATGTAAACATAAGGTAAAAAATTAATGATTGCTCTAGATTGATAATAACTTTAGTCATTTCTATTTCTTCCTCAGGTATTTGGCATTATTATATCATTCTGCCTGTGTTCTAGAGTTTCAGGCTATGGGCACGATGATGAAGTAGATTTATAGCCTGAGGATGAGGACACAGAGACTTGTTAACCTAATATTCCAATGTTATTGTAAGCCATGGTTCAGTCGCCAACATTGTACTATTGAGAGAAGTTTCCAGTGTTATTCTGAAAGACCTAGAATGTACTGTACAGAGAACAAAGCTCTGCAGTCTGAGTCTAAATCTAAATGAAACAGATTAAAAATGAGTCTTCAACTCCAAAATCAAACCAGCATCCATCCATTTATTAATTTCAAAAATTCTGTTTACAATGCGATTAAGAAGGAACTTTTTTTTTCTTGCATACAAAGCTTGTAATTGACATGATTGTCTTGAGATGTTTACCAGTGGCCTATCTCTAGCCCACAGTTCATTGGCTGTGTAACATAGAATACACACATTATTAAAAGTTTAGTTGCACTTAAATTTCAGCCCATCCAACACAGTTGTATGTTTAGTGACCTCTGACCTACACCTTATTGTGTCTGTTGATTGAAATGTGGAAAGACACACACTGAGAGAAAAAGTCTTACAGTTTTTGTTTTTCTAGCTTGTTGGTTGGATTGAAACATAGAACCTAATGTCAATCACTAGATTCCAATGCGTTGTGTGTATCTTGGCACTTGGTTACTGTTCCTTAATGTACTGGTCTTTTAACTCAACCCAATCAGACATAAAATACTTTTTTTTTAATTCCCCCTCCACCTACATTCCATCTTGAATTTTTTTCTTCTATTCACCAAAACTAAATAAAAAAGCAACAGCAGCTAACATCTTTCAGTCAGTCATCACATTTTTGTTCTTGATTTTTTGTTTGGAAGTTTTGTCCAAATATCTAGGCTAGTGATATTATGTTTCCTAGGTCATTTTTTTAAATATCATTTTCTAACATACGATATTTGATAGTAGATTTTACAAAATTGATTTGATTTATAATCAACATATTCATGGTTGATACTAGACATGTCCTCTTCCTTTTTTTTTATTCCATTTTCTGAGATAATCATTGTGAGCTATTTTGTGAAATATAAACTTCAGATTGTTTTTTCCTTGCGATACAAAGTTGAAAATAAACATTTTTTTGGCTTTAGACAAGTACATGTATGTCTTGGTTAGTTGTCTTAGTAGAGAAGTAGATGTCTGTCATTTGGCATGTAGCAGTCTTGGTAGTCAGGTGGATGTCTTGGAAGAGAAGCTGTAGCTGTCTTAAGACTGGGTTATGAATGGTTACAGTTCCCCTTTCAGACCTCGCGCTTAAAAGGGTAGATGATGTAAAGGTCATCTGTTTCTGTGACCCATAATTGAAGAGGGTGTCATGTGGCCAGCACAACGACCAACCACCTTTACTTTTCCCCAACTAATGTCAGGTACCCATTAGAGTTGGGTAGATTCAGATTCGCCCAAAGATCCCGAAATTAAAAATCCCGGTCTACACCAGGATTTGAGCCTTGGACCCCTAGTTCAGAAGCCAAGCGCTTTACCACTCAGCCACTGCACCTGTCATAACTGGTTAGAAAACTCAATTTCCTGATATGTTTTTTTATTCCCTATTTCACTTGCACATAACCTTCAAAGAATTGTGTTATTTAAACAAATGTGCTTTTTTCTTTTCACTTTATAATTGTGCTTTACTGGACAGTGAAATTTAAAAAATCAATAAATAATGTATGGTCTGGTTTTGAGTCCTCACATTATCTTTATATTTGTTTGTTGATTCCAGATTTTTCTTTACCTAGGCTTCAACCTATATCTCATCACTGGCATAGTGTGTTGATCCCTGACAATAACTCTGTAAATCTGCTGTTATATTCATTCTGTATAATTTATCTGTAAAATGTATACATTTAAAAAAAAACATACATAAATTCCCATGTACATTGCAGGATTAAATTGTATTGAGTGTTCTAAGATAGCCGTAGTGTAGTATTTCATTTTGTCTGCACCTGTTGGCAGACCATTGTTTTACTTGAAGAGTAAGGGCTGGTAAAAAGTAGTTAGTCATTTCAGAGAGACCAAAGTTTTTGTTTTTGGCAGCTTTCCAGTATATGATCAAGTTGTGTGAGTGTGGTCACATAGCAACTCATAAAAGTTGTATGGGGAAGTATTTGACATTTCAATGAGATTAAACATTTTTTTTTTGTAACTCATAAATTTATTTGTATACATCAGCATTTCAATCCATCAATTAACAGGACTTTCTACTTATTGCTTCTGTTGGCATTCATTTAAGATTATTTATTATTTCAGTTATAGCTTTTGTTGGCATTATTTATTATTTCAGTTATAGCTTTTGTTGGCATTAGGACTATTCATAATTTCATTTTTATACTTTTTCTGCATTTGTGTAGCACTGTTCAGTTCCCTTTTAAAGCTTTTGTTGGCATTCCTTTAGGGTTGCTTTTTTAACAATAACTTTTAACAACTTGCTAAAACAATTTTTTTGTGAATGTATTTTGCCTTTTTTTTGTTTTGTCCTGCATTATTTATCCTCTTGATTAGGAAGAAAATTGTAGCAAGAAGGCAATAAAGTTGAGGAGTAGAAGTGGTATGTAGGTACAGCTAGTAGGCTATCAAACTTGGGATCTTGCATTAACAAATGGTTTCATCTCATGTGTACGTCCTACCAGTGCACTGTGTTGTGTTTAGCTTAGTGATGCCTTTCAAGTCCTCATTATTTCAGCAGCATCTAGCGCTGCCATCTTTTATCCTGGTTCTTCCTCAACTGGCTCTTCAATCAGACTTGTACTTAAACTTGATTTGCTGTTGTTATTTTTTTGTATTGCGTGTCATTGCAAGTTTCACTTTTCACACAACTATTTTATTGTCATAACCAGATACAGTCAAGCATTTTGGTCTCTAACTTATTGAATAAATTGGAAGAAATTCTCTTTACTGGCCAGATTAGAAAAAGTGGGATATTTTCCCTTTTATTTCCAGCAAGCATTGTTTCAAATGAAAAAAAAAAGGAAAGGATTTATCAGACAGGGCAGAATCTTCTAATTAAATCAGGGTGAACTTGATAGTGGTACTTCCTGTTAAAAAAAAATGCACCATAACACAGAATTTTTTATATATTTTTTTTATTTCTGCAAACTTTGGTGTCTATAGGATTAATTCTATTTGTCAACAACAAAAATACATTAACCAATGATCTTATAAACTCTAAGGCTGCATTGTTCTGTTAGTTTTGAGACATTTCCTTGGTGTTGACTGTGATAAAACTGGAGTGTGGTGTTAACCTACAAGTTTTCAAATATCTGTTTCATTTATTCAAACCAATGCACTTCTTTGTTTTATTATGTTGCTATTAATGGACTGTTTGTTGTTTGATTCACAGTTTTCAAACAGTTTTGATGATTTATTGAAAAAAAAAATGTAGCCAGTTTTAAATCATTGTTCAGATATATGTAGCCAAAGTTTAAAGTCAGTAGCGATATATGCAGCCAAAATTTAAAATTACAGCTCAGAAAAGAATTACAAGTCAGGGACATGCTTATCTCATTATTAAGACTAATTCTTTACTAATTTAAGGAATTACTGTCAGTTCTGATTTCACAAAGAACACTACTTGTCTTCTGGATAAGTTGATCAAGTTTCTTGCTTGAAATATTGAGCCATGTATGGTGTGGCACTCTCTATAAGTGTATTACATTTCAATTAGTTTATGTTGAGACTTCCTACCTTAGTTTACTTCAAAAATATGAAAACTAGAATTTGACCACACAACATCATTTGATTCAGTTTTAGTTTCACCTTAACACCAGTTCCAATGGCAGAACAGTGTAAGACAGCAAATGTTTTTTTTTCATAAAAAATCTGTAAATAAAAAAGGCTTTTCAAATTGGGAAGGACATTTCTCTTTGCATTCTATTTTCTATATTTGAATTACCTGGTGATGTTTGAAAATTGTGAACTGTTAAAGTTGTTTTGATTGGATCAGACTGAACATTTTGAAAAACAAAGCAATAACAAAGCTCTTTTGTGTTTGTTTTTTCAAAGGGTAGCTTGTTTGAATGTCCCAGATTTTTATGTTTTGTTGATTTGAAAATGAGTTGATAAAATGCCTCTGGGAAATCTCAGGCATTATGTATTCCAGCACTCCATCTGTGTGTTGTTAAGAGTTATGTCTTTGATTCAGTTGAGAAACTGAGTTTGTCAAAGTATTCACTTACCTATATCAGCAGCATCAAATGTATACTATTTTGTTCATGGTCATTTAATAGTGAATGGTCAGTGATTAGTTTGTCCTAATGTAAACCTTGCGCCTTTAAGAATTATTTATTACTGAATGGAAGAGTGTGGAGCCCTTATTATGTTAGAATATGACAGAAGCAGAAATTTGTTATGTCTTGCTTTTTTTTTTTAAATTAACTTATTTGTAACATTTCTGGTTTCATAGTTGTTTTCTTTAAAAAAAAAATTTTGATTGTCAACTAATTGAATTATGAAATCAGTATCTTAATGAGTTCTCTGTAGAGCTCTAAACTTATGATCTTTTTTTTTTTTATTTATCTTGTGCTTTAACATCTAGATCTAGATTACCACAATCCTAACATTTTTCCTTTTATATGTCAACTTGTTAATTCTAGCATATAATAGTCTAAAAATCATTGTTTCAACTTGTAAAAATCAAGTATAAACTATCAGTAAGTTTGTTTTATATATATGTATATTAATGTATGTTTTGATTGACTCTATTGAATGATTTCCTCAATTGTTACTGAGACAATGTATGGCCAACATCTGATTCATTCTGTAAATAATCTTTCATACACATCTGGTTGATTCAACTAAGGACATTATTTCTTTTTGTATTATAAATTGAATGAGTGTAAAAGATTGGCAAGAAATAAATATTTTGATAACCATGTCTATCTTATGACTTCACTTCTTTTTAGTACATATATCTATTTTATACCTGTGAGCCCTGCCCACATTAGTTTTGCTCTGTACCTCTTTAAAAAGCTATCGGAAGATTCTTAAAAAGTTAAAAACAAGTAACAACAGAAATCAAGAGTCTTCAAACAAGAATGATAATTAGGCTATTGCCTGTAACTGCAACGTCACTGAGAAGTATAATCCTTACTTTGCTTTAAATGAGGACAAATATGAAATAAAATGTTCTATTTTTAAGTTAATTTGATGGTTGATTAGGAATAGAGTGCTTTAAGAAAAATATAAACATGACATGACTTCATTTACCTAAAAACATAAACATATCTTTTAGAAATGTAATAATTATGAAGTATTGGTCCTTTAAATTATACATCTGTATTTATGTAATTATATTACATTTCAGATTTGAGTAAATGGAATAGATATTCATTCTGACAAATTCCTTACTGGCCAATTTAAACAAGTAGATATCTTCTATGTTGGTTTTATGTCTAGTTAACAGTTCTGCTATTTACTACTTAGGAATCTAGTAATCCTATTGGAGCTCAGACTACTACTTCTAGGTGTCAGTGCCTGTGTAGTACCAGGTTATAACCTCTCTAGAAATGTCACTAATCACACACTTTATCTTGGCCCTTCTGGCAGCAAGGGAAATCACTCCATCTATTGGCTAATCTCTGTATAAGTTGTGTGCTCAATTGATTCAGGCCCAGTGTGAATCAAGGAGGGGGGGGGTGTTCACAAAGAGTTGAGAGGGCTGAGTAGGAAATAATTCATAGAATAAACATTTATCTTTCTGTTAAGCCAAAATATGATTGCAGACTTATTCATCTTAAAGAATGATTCTGTTACCTGCTTTTCAAAGATGCTGGTGTTTAAAAATCCATTATTAAAAAGTTTGCATTTTTGTGATTAATAAAATAGAAAGTAAACTAATTTAGTTATGATACTTAATATAGTGAAGGTGGTACAATCTCTTAAATTTGGGCATTTAAATAACAAGGCAGCTGTAAATGTGAGTATGTAAACCCAGCTGTTACACAAGTTCTGCAGACAAAACCACTCTGTGCTGATATGTCTGGGAGAGGGAGTATGCACTGTCTTTTTTGTCTACATTTCTTCAATGACTTTTTCTTTTAGTCCCAACAACTTATTCCAAATCTTCATCAAAACCCTCCACTAAAAACATATTCCTCCATGTCAGCAGAAGTGACAGTTACTGGGATTAAGTACCAGTATTTTCTCCGTTTAAACATTGTTACATAGCCAGGAGTACAACAGTAATGAAAATTATAAAGCATAAAAAATATTGAATAAGTTATAATAATGTAATTTATAGAGTGCTGTCAACAAATATTTAGGCTCAAGGTGCTGTGAATACATTACAAAATATAAACACAAGAGCTAAAATGACAAACTAATCTAATCTAAAAAAGTTTTAAACAGTTATGTCTTAATGTTTTTGAATGTAGTGTAGCATGTTATCTGTCTGAGGTCAACTGGGAATGAGTTCCAAACATTTGGCCTGTGCATGGAAAAAGCCTGCAGATTGTAGCTTTTGAGGTCCACATTTTATCCCTGCTTCCACCAGTAAAAACAAACAAATTATTTTTTTTTGTGCTGCCTATTCATGTCAAATGTAAAGTTAATATTGAAAATTCAATGTCACCATTATCTTCATTCAGGCTTGAAACAACTCTTCTGAAAGAGAATTCTTTTTTTTTTTTTATATTTTTCCTACTGGTGGGACAAAGTATGAACCATTTTAAAATCAAGCCTAAATAAATTATTTATATGTGTAGCTACTGTTACAAGTAACATAATAAAATACATACAGTCAATAAAATTGCACAAGACCAAATTAAATTAGAGAAAGCTTTTATTTATTTTATATTTTTTATTTCTTTTATATACAATTCTAAGCCTTATCTGATTGGCTTGCTAACATTAGCATAGCCCACTCCCACACATGTCAATATAAGTTTGTCAGCGCCAACTTTCAGTTCTTCAGCTTCCTCATTCGGATCATCTGATTTTGTAGCCACTGGTTTCTTGTCCACCTTGATGCTAAATGTCACCTGGAAGAAGTCCTTGATGTGCCTTAAAAACTGGATTCTGAAAAAAAAAAGGCCAATATTTAGATATTTCCACCTATTCATGGTAGACATTTGTTATGTAAATAGAAGTATGTCTAATAAATGCTTTAACATTTGTTACATAAATAAAAGTATGTCTAATAAATGCCTTTAGAGTGCGACAACTGTAATTTTTATCACTTTGAAGATCAAAAATGATAAACTGTAACAAATCTAGGTCACTTGATCTTACTAACTGCTTTTTTTTTTTTGAAACACTCCAGATTTTTTTTTGCATCTGATTAAAAAAAAGGATGTAGATGATTTGTTTGAATTACAAAGCTTATAACAATTCATGCTGTCTGGTAAAACGTTTGAACATGTTATTTCTCCGACACCCTATCTTGGATCAAGCTGACAATAGTTTACCTGACAACACAAGAATCAATGTAAAAAATAAAATCTGATAATTATTTTGTATGGTATCTTTAACAAGGGAAAGAAATTGTACTTAACTGAAGTGGTGGTAAAAGCTGAATTAGTCCCCTTTATAGTTCACCACTTTAAAGTAAGTTAGAAACAAACAATAGATAACTATACAATCTTTACTTTTACATAAGCACTTCCCTAGCAGGTGTTTAGAATGTCTGAGAAAGCTAAACGCATGAAATGGCGCTAAACAAAAACAATTAGTAAAAATGTTTACAATTGCATAGATTTATTGTTGTTGGTCCAAAACTAATTGATACACTTCGTATAAGCTCTGTATTTTTTTTAAAGTATTTTTTTTTGTTTTATTTTACATTTAACTAAAAGAGGTAATTAAGATAATATTTTTGAAAATTATTTCAGAAATATATTAATACCGATTCGGAGAAATAAAACTGTTACAAAACAAAACTAACGTGTAGGGTGAGAGTTCTCCCATCTGTACTTTGGAAACATCCTGTTGGCCAAGTACCATCAGAAGTGCAGTCAGGCCTTGACTCGTGGAATCAACACAGCCACCCTGTTCAATTCAGGAAGTCAATTATAGCCTATTATATATGACTATCACAAATTATAATATTAGAGTAAACATTGATATTGATCGACATTGTATTAAGTTGAAATGATTCACTTGTCTTAAAAACCTGAAACTAAAAACTAGCTAAAGAATGACTAAATTTTGTTTAAAAAATTATCAAGAACTAATTTAAAAAAAATATACATTTTGTATTGTTAAACAATTCTCAAGCTCGTATTTATAATCAATGAAGCTACTAGTTTTGATGAGAAATGTTTCAAACTTACCCTATGTATTTCCTTAAGTAGAGCAATGGCAGTTTTTCTGCCAAGATCTTCAGGAACTGTGGGAGCCTCACCAGACCCTCTGGCACTGCACACATCTTCTGCAGCTAGAAATGCACCTTCTGTAGTTTCAGCCACTAATGTTAATCCAAAGCCTGGAGATCTGAACAGACACAAAAGTTCAGCAAGTTATCTCAAATTTTGATACATGCACGTAGAAAGGAAATAATTTTACTTCTGAAAACATTTGATGAGATCCTTACCAAAGTTGCCTTTAATATTGAAAAGTCTGTGGGTGCAAATAAAGTTAAATGGCTAATGGTATACTTTTTTTTTTTACATTTTGACCATGATCTGTTGCATCTTCATTACAGGCGCTTATTTATTTTACTATATTCATTTTTCATGCTGTCAAGCTACTTCAGTTTCTATTCAGTAATAATCATTTTCCTTTTTGTTGTCAGCTTTATTTTTTCACACACTTATAAAAAAAATGTGCCGCCTACTTTAATGTATTAATATATAAAACAAATACAAATACAATACTAAAAAAAAAAAAAAAAAAACCATTAGTTCTTACTTTCCTGACTGGCTTCCCTTCATATGGTCAGTGTATATATAAACATCTGTTAAAAATTGGTTCAGTACACCACGTGCTGAGTCAACAAGTCTGTTAACAAAAGCTGGCGAAACTCGAACAGCCCATCTGGTTCAATGGTTAAGGTTAATGAAATGCTTAAAATAAAACCCTTTTTTTTTTACATATTCACCTCTGGCCATCATTAATAAAATAAAAACTAGTTGTATCATTTCAATGCTCAAACCAATCTCAAATATCTTTATGTATCCTCAAATTGCTTGATAAAACATGCCTTCATTGTCATGTGTCTCACTACCAGATTTATTGTGCATGATGTGTCAACATATTAACTATAAAATCCAGCTAATTGAATATATGTGTTGCAAGGACATCATTTATTGCTAGAAAGTTTTGTCTTCCTAAAGAGAACCTAACAAAGACAAATATAGTGATTTATCATTCATTGTAGAAACATAAATTATACCAGTTCTTTAGAAACAAAAAATTTCAAAGATTTTAGTATTTTGTTCACAGAATATAAGTAAACAATAAATGCGATAAGGATACGCAACTCCACGTATACGCTTGATTTTGCCAGGCTGTGTAAATTTCAAAGGTCTTAACTTCTGTCTACATGGACATGTAAATAAAACTTCCCCACCACCTTCTGGTGCCGCACCTCTTTTGTTGATCTGAAGAATACAAAGATTACAAATATATGGGATGAGATGGCATGGCCAACTGTGTCCAGGGATTGCTGGTATGAACTCTCCACATGAAAATCACCAGTGATATGGTCATGGGTGTTACAGAGTGTCTGTTCATGTGTTCTTATGGTGATGGTGAGAAGAGGTTAGCGATTGGTTTTGAATGATGCAAGAAAAGTGACATTGTCATCAGTGATCTTAGTTAGGACAGAGGACCCCAGAACATGAGACTGAAAAGAAGTGTTATTGTAGTGAATTAGATTTTGTTCAAAATACCATTTTATATTATTATTAAATTCACACCACACAAATCAGTCCTGGACAGTTCAGCACCACAAGACCGACCACTACTGTGAGTAAAGTAAAGCAGTACAAGTCCAGGGGGAGACAGAGAGACCAGTAGAGTTTAATAAGGTCATGAATTCTATTGTATAGAATTGGCTGTTGATTTATTAGTTATTAAAGAAAGAGGTTAATTTGAAGTCTGTGTTATCAAGTTCTTAACTCTTTCTTTTTGTAATTATTTTTCTACATTTCAGCAGAATTCTTCATTTTGCTCATTACTATTTCACTACATCTGTTATAATTATGCTTCAATAACTTTTTCGTATGTTTTCAGAAAATGTTTTATTTGGTCAAAAATGAAAGGGGAATATAACACAAAGTAAAGTTTATAAAATTAAATATTAATTTAATTTAATGAGTTCAAATCCACGATGGTATTGTCAATTAGGAGAGAAAGAGTTAAGTTGGTTGTGTTGAGCAGAGAGCCTGTTATGGAGGGATCATTCTATTATATTACACTATAATCAATGACTGTAAGGGATTGTCCAAATGAAGAATTAGTTGATGGAATAACCATCAACTTTTTTTTTCTTCCATTAAAGGTTTTATGTCCTTTTAGCTATTTTAAAAATGAGTAGAGATGTATCAGTAAGTTTGAACTTTTCTTCTTCTTGAATTTACTGTGTTTTATCTGTTATTCACATAAACAAATTCTATGCCAGTAACAAATAGGTTGTTTTTATACACAAATAAAAAGTTACCTTAAGTTCCAAACCTTCATCAGTTCCTAGAAATCTTTTCAATACGGGAAATACTGACAGTTTCAGAAGATCTACCTGATAGTATAAAAAAAAGGAAATTAAAATAAGAGGTTTATTATAATAAGAGTAACATTTGAAGTTTGATTTAAAGAGAGGTCTACTTACTGATGGGTCATCTTTATCACTTGTCACCCCTCTGAGTACTGCATGAAGTGGCTCTTTTGTAAATGGTGCTAGGCACATTAGCATTTCCAGATAATAGCCTATAGATCTAGACTGATGACAATCATGTTCCAACTTGCCACCAAGTAAAAGCCCTGGCCTATATATTAACTGAGTACCTAAAAGAAATTCACATGTAACATTTAGTAAAACTGAATAATCAAACCTCATCTCTCCTTTTTATAATATACAAATTTAAAACATCAATAACAAGTTAATCATCTGTTATTTGCACTGAAACGAAAAAAAAAAATTCATCAAAATTAACCTATATAAAAAATGTACAACTACTACTAATAATGTGTATAGGTGTAAACAAAAGCAAATATAATTTGATAAAAGGTGACACCTGTTTCTGAGATGACTGTCTTGGACCCATTAGTGACTTTATCAATCAAGCGAATAAAACTAACTTCAAAGTCTGAGGAAAACAAATCAATAAGTCAAGTTTAATCTTTAAAATAAAGAACTTTAAAGCATTGTCTGGTAGAGATAGAGTATATATTCTAAAAGTCTATTTTAATTTGACGTAATCCCACTTAAGCTTATGATTAGTCTGGTTTTTATCTATCAACTATCAACAATTAACTATAAAACATAATTAACTTTTTGATAAACAAGCAGTTGTAAGTTTTTGATCAGATTTACAATTTTATAAAAAGTTATTTTATTTATCTATGGAACAAACCAATGTTGTAGTGATCATCATAGGTGAAAAGTGATGGAAAAAACTAGCTTTACTAGTTATTTACAAATTATGACCTTGTTTTTGTATGCAAGTGCTGGCATTAAAATTAATTATAGAAAGAGAAGGCGTTTTCAAAAGTAGCTTTTATTGAACTTGACATGACAAAGTCTAAAGCAAATGACATTTAATAACATGCTAAAATTAAAGTTTAACAAACAGTACTTTTTTTTTTTTTGCTAAATGTAGTAGTATCTCAAGAATCTTAGATTCTACATCTATATATATTTCAATTGTAAGCCAGAAATAGAGATATAATCTAATCTAGATCAAGCCAGAAGTGTATAAGATCTATGTAAGATAGAATAAATTTAGATCTCTATATTCCATACAATTTGATCTAGAAATTAATTATGTTAAAACTATTTATAGCATGTAGATATATTTATATATATATATATATATATATATATATATATATATATATATATTAAATTTAACCAATATATAATATAAAGAATTTAAATTTAGAATATAGTAAAGTAGTAAAGTTCCCCTTTCAGACCTTGTGGTCTATAGGGCAGATGATGTAAAGGTCATCTAATTCTGTGGCCTACGGTTAACGAGGGTGTCATGTGGCCAGCACACTGACCAACCGCATTTACTTTCCCCCAACTAACGTCAGGTACCCATTAGACCTGGGTGGATTCAGAGACGCCAGAAGATCCGAAATAAAAAATCCCAGGATTCACCAGGATTCAAACCCCGGACCCCGGTTCAGAAGTCAAGCGCTTTACCGCTCAGCCACAGTGCCTCCAAATTTAGAATATAATTTAGATCTCTACATTTACAATACATATTGAGAGAGAGAAAGAGAGAGAGATAGTATTTTTTTAATTATTATCTATATTATATAATAATATTATTAATATTATATAGAATGTTCACCTAGGGCTAGACCAATGTTTCACAAAGTTTTTCCTTAACACTTAACAGAGAACATCACACATTCTGAGTAATTAGCAGACTACTTTGCTTATGTTTTAGTGATTCATTCAGGTGATGGCCAAACTTTTAAAATTATTCCAGTAGACAATCTTATTTATGTAGTAAACTGTATTCTAGTTTAGACTAATTAGTTATTAGATCTAGTACTACTAGTAGTAGTTAAAGTTAACTAAGTCACTCAACTAGTCTTGTCTTCTTATCTACTTATATAATACAGATATACAGACGTAACTTCAAAAAAGAAGATGCTTACGTCTTACGCGTCATGCATTCAGTCATGCATACTAACCAATGACTTAAATTCTACCAAGTCACTGGTTTTCCTAATGGCTAGCTCAGGCAACCCATTCCATGTTCTAATGGCACTAGGGAAGAAAGAGCATTTGTACGGATTTGTCCTAGCATATAGGATGAGGAATGTGCCTTTATCTTTGTGTCTTTCTGAGTATTTTATTAAATTTTGTTTTTGTATTTGTATTTGCAGATTATGATTCAGTGTTTTGTGTATAATTGCTAACTTTACTTAAATCCTGGAGGCTTTCTAACTAAATATATTGATTTTACTAAAGGTGGTAAACTCTAGTCAGTCAAGTCAAATGTGAATTATATTCATTTTTTATGAATCTCACTGCTCTATTTTGTGTCTGTTCAAGTTTCTTAATCAACTTAATGTTTTCTATAGTTAAGGGGTCCCAAACACTTCAAACAGAGAATGCATATATTCTATTATTAGTATTATTAATTATTACTATAGTATTATTGGCCTAACCAGGGTTAAATAGCATAGTTTTATGACATGTTCATTTTTGATTTATAGAAATCCTAATGCCCTAATCATAAGGGTCAAAACTTGACAAAAGCTAATGACTAATCACCTAATGCTTTTGTCAAGTTTTTATTTTTTTTATAGTTTCATCAATATGGCCTGGGGATTCCATGACAGTATTTCATTTAAATTGTATTATATCACATTAACACCTACTGTGGTGACCAAGGTTATATAATTATATTTAATTATAATACACTTATGAGTCTTATGTCAAGTTATGTGGAGTTATAATAATAATACACTTATCATAAGACCCAAAGTGACTTAATTAATACCCGTTTTTTGCGTTTTTAGTATTTAGTCTGTGGACATACTGGTTGTGTTACTGTAAGAAGTGTTAAGTCAACTTACTTAAATTAAGTGTTAGTAAAGAAGTTTAGTAAAGTGTTAGTGTGTAACACAACAGTGAGTAACACTAATAATGTGACTAATCACTAATCATAATCATATAATTATACTAGTTTACTAGTTAACTAGTAGGCCTACTCTATTACTAGTATTAGTACTAGATCTATTACTATTAGAGTAAATTAGACTAAATGTCTAATCATCTAAATTCTAATCTAATCTGATCATGATTTGCAATTTTTGTGGTCGAAGATTAAGATTACCTGTAAGCCCAGGATCATCTTCTTCTGGTCTGATTGTTGAAATTTTTATACTTTTCCCACTTAAAGTTGATAGTATTATTCTCATACGAAAGAAATTGCATCCTTCGAATTGCAATGAAGACATTTTTAACACGTGAAACCAACAAAAACAAAGAGAAGATAACTATGATTCATTTTCCTATCCTGGCTATTCGCACCTCCGAACGTATAGATTCTATACATCTACTAGCACTTGCAAAAATACTGTAATGCCTCGCTCGTAGGTCTGTGTCTGTGGTATAGAGTATAGATCTAGATTGACTAGATATAATAGATAGATCTATAGAATCTGTATCTCTAGAATAGTCTATATATAATAATATATATCTATAGAAGAGTAGTATTGTAATTGTATAGATCTAGACTAGTAGAATCTAGTATACATATTTCTATTCTACTCTACACTGTAGTACCAGTGAGTAGATCTAGATCATTATATGATTATAGATCATAGTATCATACTAGATGAGTAGTAGAGTACTCATTGACTAGATGAGAGTAGATCTACATATGATTACTACGACTACATACATAAATTACATGATTATATGATGATACATGTGATTGTGTAGTCACACTGACTGTAGTGTTACTAGTGTAGTGACTGTAGGGTAGGCTAGAGCCTACGCTACTTTTTGTCTACTACTACTACTACTAGACTAGTACTACACTCACCATAGCCAGTATTAGTAGATCTATAGCCTAGGCCCTAGCTAGGCTATATTATATTGATCTACTATAATATAATAATACTTATTAATACTATATTATAATATATAATTTAGTGTTTAGTGAAGTGGGTCTAGTCTAGAGTATTAACCATTTTTAAATTTCTTATCATTTACTGATTCTAAATGTAGACTAGCTGTCTAGATCTATATATAGGAATCTAGTCAAGTTAAATAATAAATAAGGTGCCAATAATAATGTATGTCCTGAAGGGTAGCTGGCTCAGAGCGACACCAATCATGTTTTGAAGGCCTGAACACTGACCTGCAACATCACATGTAACCTGTATGACATGGCAATGAGCTATTGGTCTAAACTGCCCACAGGTTATGACATGGCAATGAGCTATTGGTCTAAACTGCCCACAGGTTATGACATGGCAATGAGCTATTGGTCTAAACTGCCCACAGGTTGTGACGTTACAGGTCAGTGTTGATGCTCTCTATAATGAATGGTCTCGCTATGATAATGGATTGTATTTGACTGCCTTTAATAACTTGTGAGACTAGGACATCTTCTTTTTTTGAAGTAATGTTATATATTTCATTAGATAATCTTTAAGATAAGATAAAAGACTAATTTTGTTTTAAAAGTTTCAGACTATTCTTCAGATATAAATATATGAATAATTTATCAGTATACAGCATCGCAGATGATTGAAGCAGGTTGGGCTTAAACTCTGGACCATTGTGATGACTGTACAAAGTCTATACATACAATGACATGATGAGGCAGCTGTACAGTTATTACCTGCTGCCTGGTCATGCGGTTTGCGCGCTGACTGTCGTTTGGATTTATGGATAGTCCCGGGTTCAAACCCTGCCACCTCCCATGCCCTGTCATGCAGGAGGTTTGGACTAGGAAGAAAACTATCTTCAACTCTTGAAGGAACATCTGAAACAAGTAAAACCTTTTACAAACAAACATTTTACCTTTTGAGATAAAATACATGGAATCACGCCCTAAATAGATTTTTTTTTTTAGTTTTTAGGAGGAAAACAGCAGAATCCTGAAAGAAATATATGAAGATCAGCAATTAGACTTAAATTTCATTAGAACTATGATGCATAGGAAGATATAATTAGCAAGAGTTTACTTGACACGGCCATAAGTTGTGACTTAAGAAAAGCCATTGAAGAAATGCACAGACAAAAAAAGGCAGTGAATACTCCCTTTCCCAGACACTTCTGCTGAGATGGATTTTCTAGTTTGAAAACATGTAACTGTTTTATTGTAGTGGGGTTCTTTAATTTACCTTTAAGAGGCCTGTTACATTAATAGTTGTGATCAGTTTTCACATCTGGCATGATCTGCCTGTCTCTTCATTTAATTACAATAACAAAATGGCTCTCATTAATGTATAGCTCTCTGTTTTCTTTGTCATTCTGTTTCCATCAATATCACTCATTCTTTCTATTCTCTATCATTCCCCTCTCCCTCCCCTCCTCCTCTTTCTCTTTCTTTCTGTCTCTCTATATATATATATGAGAGAGAGAGAGGGCAAGACAAACACATATATATTTTCATTCATATTTTAATTTTTGTCAACACTATATTGCTATATTAATATTCATGTAGGTAGTTAATCAGAACAATGAGCTCAGTTTCACAGAGGGCAAGCCATCATGCACTACTTCGCAGACTTACAAACCAAAGTAAAGGCTTACTAGAGCCTCTCAAACTCCAGAGGTCTGTTGTTTCTTACTTTATGCAGCATCTTGAGCTAAGCAGAAACAAAGATTTTAAAACAGTACATTCCAGTGCCATCAATGATGTCAATATTGACCTAACAGAAAACAGATAGTAAGAGCTGTTTCAACTAGTAGTTTTACTTTTAAACAAAAAATCATTTTACTTTTAAAAATTATAATTTTGCCTCCACAATTAAGATTGCACAAAATGAAGAATGAATAAAAAAAATTTGTAGACAAACATAGAAGTAAACTATAATTATTTACTTAACATAAAATTTATATCTATACTCTTCACGACAGCTTGTTGTCTGGTGGAGCAGACGGAACAATTGCAATCCATGATTTAGAAAATTTAACAGACATTGATGAAATTAACCAAAGCCGGACTTACAAACTAGTGTGCTCAGTGTCACCAGGTAATAGAAATGCACACAAACGAAGTTTGGAAACAGTTCAGTGGTATCCACTAGACACTGGCATCTTTACATCTAGTGGAACTGACAGACTATTGAAAATTTGGGATACTAACACCTTGAAAGTAAATATAACATATTTTTTTTTCTTTTTTTTTTTTTAAATTTAAGCCTGTAATCAGAATAAAAAGAATACATTAAACTATTAAAATTATTTTAGGCTTTCAAATATGCTATAAAATTTTGTTATTACAAATTTTAAAACTGTTTTATGCAAATTTGTCTGTGTTGATGTGTTGTGTTCTAATTTAAGCTCAGTTACATTTTCTATATTTAAAAAAATCTCTGAGAAGTACATTTGAGAATTTTTTTTAGTGCTAATCCTTATTACATCCATGGTACTATATATTGCATTCCAAAGATATGACACAGAAGCCTTTTGTAAATGCTAACCTTCTATTTTTAAGTATTGTATATAATATATATCACTCCTAGGACTTTTTATCAACATCCAGTCTTGTATTAAATTTTTAAAATGTGTAACTGTTTTTAAATATAACTAAACACTCAAGATGAGTAAGAGATCTCTTGATGATGATAATAATAATAATAATAAATCTTTATTATCCATAAAGAAATTTTTCTTATAACTTGTGCAAGAAACAAAGAAAAAAACAAAAAAAACAACATTATATTAACTAAAGAAAACAAAAAATTTATTTACACAAGATTTACTCAAAAGTTACATGTGAAATATTTATATTAAATACTTGAATTGTATTCCATAATATGAATGCCAGGAGTACAAAGCAGTTGTCATGTCTGTTTGTGTTTGTAACAAAAAGTGAATTCCGATGCAATTTTACTTTTTATTACAGACTGCCGAGGAATATAATTTTAGTGGCGTGGTACACTGTCATCAAATGTCTTCCATAGCTACTAAACACAATTTGATAGCTGTTGGAACAGATAGCTCTATTGTTAAATTAGTAGACCCAAGAGCTGGCTCAGCCACACATTCACTTAGGGGCCATAAAGACGGAGAAGTTCGAGCAGTGTCATGGTCAAATAAAGATGAGTTTTTATTGGCCACTGGAGGGTAAGATGAGATTTTTTTTCTTGCAGTGTTAAAACCAAAAATACTTGTTCTCAAAGGCAGTGCTAAAGAAACAGACAAAAGCAAAAATATGAAACCTATCGTACTTTTCAGTTTGAATAGATCTTGTTTACTTGTTAGTTAACTTAGTCTTTGTTCTACTGTCTGGCACAGATGTGTGTTGAGGGCTGTGTGTAAGGGTTTGTTTTCTTTTCATGCACATTTTTTTTACTCTTCTTTAATGGTCAGATGATGATGCTGTTTCTTTATTTTGTTGTACACAATGTCTTGTTTAGCACTAACCTTTGACAAAATATATTCAATGAAAGGTTGTTAAAGAAATGATTTCTCATATTGAGGAGTACATGTTAATTTGACATTTTTATTAGACAATTAAATGTATCTTCTTACAGTGTTGACAATTTTGCAATTTTATGGGATGTTCGAACAGCTAAAGGATGTCTGATGAAGTTACAAGACAAAAAGAAGAAAAAGTCTGGTTTCACTCCAGGTAAGTAAATATCCATTTAGGATACTAGAGGATCAAGATTAATGGTTCTAAGCTTTTACCCAGAGGTAAAAAAAATATGCAGATGTAATAATATGCAATTAAAATAATTAAATAAAATTAATGTAATTTAATGAAGTATGTGATCAAAAATAAAGTAGTAAATCTCTCCACTTTTGAAAATGTGTTCATAGAAGTATTGCAGTAAACAAATGACTGAAGAACAAATTAATATTTTTTTAAGGGACCAGATTAGAAGTGTTTGGCCTATTTATAAAATGTTTTCTGAAATGCATTTAAAATTCTTTATACTGCAATGTAGACTAGTCCCTGTAGAGTTAATGGATGACTGTTTTTTTGCTTATTTTTGTTTGACATAATAGTTAACAGAGATGATAGAAAACTAACTTTTCTATGTATATTTTCTCCAGACACTACTCATGATGGTTCAGTGAATGGTCTTCATTTTACTAGTGATGGTCTTCACCTTGCCACAGTCGGCACTGATCAAAAGTTCTTTTTGTGGAATGTCTATACTGGAAAGAAGTTGCCAATGAACTTTCCGGCTCTTAGTCACATCAAGAGAAGATGTATCAAGTTTTACCTGACCAAAGGGGGCTCTGACAATCATGCATTCATTCCTACTGGGTCCAGCATATCAACCTTTAGTTTATCATCGCCATCATCCAAGAGTAAACATTTGTATGGTCACTACAACAATGTCAACTGCTGCACATATCACGAGCAAGGCAACCAGCTAATAAGTGGGGGCAATGACCAGAAAATGTTAGCCTGGACTCACAAAGGAGATCAAGACTTTGAAGAGTATTTATGTGACAGGCAGGTAGAAAAGATGGAAAATAAAGCCAAAAGGAATCTTGAAGAAGTCTTAGAGTTGCCCCCAATACAGCCCATCCCGGAGGCCATTGCTCAGACTTTAGATACATGGAGTGATGATGAAGTATAGACCTCTAGCACTAAGAACACTGATGTGCCAAGTGGAAGATCAGATACTTCATTAACAGCCTGCATGCCAGAAACACGGCCCATAGGCAAGGGAAACTTGCGATTTAACTTCCTTAGCAAAGGTCATATCATTGATCTCTTTCAGTCATAGAAAGACTTTGGTTCATCTCATGGAGCATTTTTTTCATGTGGCTGTAGAGCCATTCCTGTCCACATACCATGCAGGTGGCTAGTGCTTTGGATGCTACATGGTATTGGTCTTGAACCTGTTCTGCTGATCAACTGCCTCAAATTTATAAAGCAAATATACAAACAATAGAGATTGTTAGGGTTCCTAACATTTGATAGAGGTTTATCTTTAAAGCAGGGCTTGACAGTTAATCTTTAAAGTAGGGCTTGACAGTTAATCTTTAAAGTAGGGCTTGACAGTTAATCTTTAAAGTAGGGCTTGACAGTTTATCTTTAAAGTAGGGCTTGAAATGTGTATTGTTGTTTTGATGTTTCTTTAAATTATAATAAGGCAATGCTTAACATTTGATGACAGTCAAATTATAAAAAGATGAACATTGAGGGACATGGATGCCAAAGCAGTAGAATACTTGTTATTGAGACCACCTGCTCTGTAAACCTCAAGGTCTGTAAATGGAACATAAGTTACACAGATTTATTAGTAGAATATTGACTGAATACAAATGAAATAGTATTAAAAGCTGCGAAGCTGATAGACATTTAGAGATAAAAATAGATTTATATTACACACTTATTAGTTCAAACTTTATTCTACAACTAATTCAGCTACATCAGACTTGAATCTAGTCAAACGTTGTCTAATTTGTATACTGTCATTAGCTGTTTTTAATTATTTTTAAGTACATTTTTTATTCATTTATGTTCAAATGAAGAAACAAAAGGTAATTTACTGTTAGTGTTTAGTATCTTTTTCACACAAGTATTTTTTTTATGAAAATTAATAAAACATCAAATCTCAAATTAATACCATTTAAACATTTGGTTTAAAAGGATGATTTTTGTAGGCATTGTCTAACAAGAAGTGGTTCTCTCAACCCTTCTATATGGATCTGAGACTTCGATACTATACAGAAAGAAACTTGTATTCAAAGATGCCTTCATATTTTTTTTAACTGGAGTTGTAATGGGTAGTGGTATTCAGCATTGGCATATGACTTGGACTTTTTAAATTCAATTGAGTAGTTAAATCCTGATAAGAATAATGCATACAGCTTTCGTCCCAAATGAATTCAACTTAATCTTGTAGTAGATTGTAGAATGGTTTAGCTATTTGTGCAATATTTCTGAGCCACTTATGGTAATAGTTAACCATACCTAAAAAAGACTTCAGTTGTGACTTATTGTTTGCAGTTCATTACTGCTAATACCTTGTCACTAGTTTTATGTAATCCTTTTAAAATTTCTTTCCACAAAATAATTTCATATTTGAAGAAAGCACATTTTTCCAGATTTACAGTAAGACCTTATTCTTTCAGTCTTCTTAAATTTGCAAGATGTTTTGTGTCATCTTTTCCAGTGATGATCATGTTGTCTTGATTGCATTGTACTCCTGGAAGTCCATTTAGGATAATATCCATAGTTCTTTGTCATATCATTGGAGCTGATGTGATCTCAAAAAAAACGAGTCTGTTGTACACATATAGGCCTTTGTGTGTATTGATGGTTGTTAAAGGTTTTGAAGCTTCATCTAGTTAAAGTGTAAGATATGCTTGTTGTATTCTATTTTTGAGAATTGTCTCCTTTTTCTAAGTTTGCAAGGATATCTTCTTTTCTTGGTAGAGAATATTGTTCAACTTTTAACACTGAGTTGATGGTTACCTTGAAGTTACCACTTATTCACCAGATGGTTTAATTATTGGTACTATTGGTGTTGCCTGATTGCTGCAATTCACTTTAGACAGAATTCCTTCATTCTCTAGTTTATTTAACTCCTTTTCTACTTTTGCCTTGATAACATAAGGTGCTGGCCTTGCATTGCAGAATTTTAGTTTAGCATCATCTTTTATTGCTATGTTTGCATGCTTGTTACTGACAGTGACTATTCCTTCTGAGAAGACCTCTATAAAGTCCTTGATTAGACAATTGATATTTTCTTGTATACTAGATTCAGAGGATATCAACTGTTTGATGTCATTCCAGTTGATCTTTAGAGATCTTATCCATTCACATCCTAGTATAGGATTGCTATCTTTACTCAATATGTATAGTGGGAAGCGTGGTCGAGAGGCCAAGTGCGGCTTGAGCTTGGCTTGCTTGGCTACCTAGAAGGGGGCTCGAGGTTCGACACCCGACTCGGGCAGAGTTTTGTTTACTGAGCGCCCAAAGGCAGCACGGAAAACCAACTCCTAGATACCCCCTCCCCCCCCCACTGGTCCACAAATGAGATTGGACTGTTAAGTGCCGATCACGGTGTTGCGAGATAACTTGTCACAAATCAACCACCAATGAAGGCCCAACAGTGATATAGTAAGTCGACGCCGTTTGAACAATAAAATGAACTTTAATACTCAAAAGGGAACCGTCGATGTCCTTCTGTAGCCTTATCCAAAATAAACAGCGTCTGGTCTCTTTGTTGACTACATAGTTTCTGCCTTGTTTTTAATCTAACCTATCGTCACTTCCGTCACTAATGAAAAACTTACCCTAATTATCCCCGAAATAAATCTACACTCTAATCATGTCATAACAGGACCAAAGCGCTCTGAGCATGCTATAAGCATGAAAGTAGCGCTATATAAAAGCTATAATAAAAATAATAGAGGAAGTTTCTTTGTTTCATGATGTTTGAATACTATTACATTTACCAAATGGAGTATTTCTTCTCCTGTATAGGTTCTTATTGGTGCATTCAAGTTTTGGGTTTCTTTTAAAGATGTTCTTGTAATCCTCTTTGGTCATTAATGATAGTCCAGAACCTGTATCTCATTTCTGTGCAGATTCTGTCGATATTAGTTTTGATGCACATTTTTTTTTTGTTTGTTGACAAGCTGAATATTTCTTCTTCTGTATCTTTTTGTACATTGTGTAACTTCCCTTCTCTATGCATGTTTTTTTTTAAATGGCCTTGTTTTCCACACTTGAAACAAGTGGCACTTTGAAAGAAGCATCTTGCTCTTGTATGATTCAACTTGTCAGAGGAAATACACATAGTCCTAGAGACACATAGTTCTAGAGACAAATAGTTCTGGTCTCCCAGGGGTCCCTTTTATCTTCTTGTTTTGATGAAAGTGAGTTGTAAGGTTTCTTTTTATCTCTTGTATAGAGACTGTCTTTCATTCTAAGTTCAGCTTTTTCTGTGCTCTTGTTGGTTTGCATCCTCTGTAGAGATTGATTAGACTGAATCTGTTTGGCATCTCTCTCTTTGCTGTCTCCATGGCTGTAGCTATGTTGATAGCTGTCAATAATGTTTAATTGGCCTCTTGAAGGAGTTTTTCTGAATGCTTATATTTTCTAGAGATCCAGGCCAAAATTACAGTGTTCGAACTGTGCTTTAATTGCAGTTATAAATTCATTGTTTCCTTGTCTTCTTGGATTTTGTTGTGGAATTTAAATATTTCCATAATTTCCAATGAAGAAGGGCTGTAGTAATTGTAAAGCAGCTTGCAGAACTCTTCATATGATTCTGTGATGAGCAACTCTGGGGGGAAGCCAATGATCTTAATGTAGCATGGGACTTGGCCCCTATAGAGGCTAGAAATATACTGCCTTTTTTCTCTGATGGAGTATGGTTTGTAATAAAGTAGGCATCTAGCTTTTCTTTGTAGTTTATAAAAGTTTCTGTACCTTCATTATACATGTCTGGTTATCCATTGTGGTGTCATGACTTATTAAGGTTCTATTATATTTAGAAGGTTAAGTAAAGACATGTTTGGTGTTTACATTTTCCAGTGAATGACCCATAAATGATGTTCTTTATTAGTAACATGAATAAACATACATACATAAATTCATATAATACAATAATAATAATATACCACAGTTCCTCTTCATAAGCGTACGATGGTAAGATAGTGTTACAAATAATGATGTTCTTGCTTATACTCTGACAGCTTCGCTGGGCAGGGCACATATCCTGTATAGGGAACAAACTGTTTGGTAGCTTGCTTTAAGTGACTTAGAAAAAAGCACCTGGCAGCAGGTAGTTTCTGATTGAGACAGCTGGAGATTTATTACAAAGGCTTCGGGGGATATACAAGACCAAAATGAATTCTGCTGTAAAGGACAGACAGACAGCAAAAATGGAACCCTAACCAACCACTGGCAAACAGGGGTTATGTCTGCGCTGGATGTGTCAGAATATGTTGATCACAGCTAGGACAATGTAGCTCTGTGAAGTAGTGCCCTCCTCTATAATCTTTCAGACCAAATTTATTATTAAAATGTTTCACTCGACAAGTATCATAATTTAATTTATTATGCAGTATTAGATAAAACAATAATCATAATGATGGCTTGTAATAAAGTCTGCCTACACAGCAATGAAGTAAAATGTGTTTTTCTTTTTAAGATTAAGTTCATTTTGAGTACATTAATTAAAAGCAAACAAGTTTTTTTAAAAATGTAAAGACCACTCAGCTGAAACGATTCAGTACAAAATAATTTTATTGCAAATAGTATCATTTCATTAACTTCATTACAATGTTCAACCCATGTACACAATTTTTTTTTGTTTTTTTCATGTGTTTGTATTGAACACAGCCAAACACTCAGAAATACTTCTGTCTACACTTCACCAGAAATTGTTCAAATATAATTTCAATGGCATTCCTAGCAAGTACACAAGGCATGGCCTGCCAAGTTGTTTACTGTGAAATTTGTAGCTTAATGGTGTCATCAACCTCTAGAAATTACTAATAAAATGGCTAAAAATAGCTCAGAAAATACGAAACTAATTCTGTAACTACAGATTGAAAAAATGGTAGCTATCTAAAAAGGAGGACAATAGTTTCAGGGTTCATTTATTCTTTAGTCTGGCTTGATGCATTTAATTTCAGTGTAAGTTTTGATTGAATATCGTAATTCAAGAGATAAAACAGTACTTAAACTGTGATTTCATTTTTTGTTGTTTCTTTGCTTTATTCTTTGATTAGCACTAATGACTATGCTTGAGTTGAGTCCAAGATCTTGTCATCACAACATGTGATCTACATCTCAATCCACTAATAAATTTATGTTTTAATAATTACATTTTAAAAAATGAAATGTTACACTGGTAACTAAATTATTACTACTATTGATGCTTTTCAATAAAAACAAAGTGGAAAATTAACTATAAAAATTTGTTGAGTTCACATTTTTAACAGTTATAGTCTCTTCACTATGTATCAACCTAAAGGACCAAAATGTTATTAATAAGAAAAATGTATAAACTTTCCAATGCACTTTATGCATATTTTATGACAATAAATATAGAGTCATGTAATATTTTGTTTTTACTTAGAAATAAAGAACTTAAGTATTGATAACAAATTTCTCTAAGGAAATGTAGTAACTAGCAGTCCAACAAACATACCAATACTAGAGGTCTCAGGGTAAGAAAGTTTACATTGCACCATCTTTAATAAGAATGGCAAGACTTTTTTATTGCAATTAGATAATGTTGAAAAAAAAAAAGTCCCAACTAAAGTAAAATAGTTACATTTTAAATCTTTTAAAGCAACAGTAAAAAAAGAAATGTTTATGGGAAATGAAAATGAAATAACTATAGTAATATGTTCCAGCAGGATAATGTCACAAAGATTTAAAATTCTAAGTGATAGCTTGAGAAATCAAATTATATGAGGCAGTAAGGTATTTTTAAAAAATACTTAAAGAAATATACACAAGAAAAATGTTAAACAGAAAAAAAAGATAATAAAACCCAGCTGGTTGGAAAAACCCAACCAAAGACAACATTACTACAAAAACAGTTATATTTAGAAAAAAGTTATAGTTTATTTTTTTTTACAAAATAAAAAAACAAGAATTTCATATGGAAACTTTTTCACTTGGGTCCTGACTGAAAGCTTCATAAACATTAGCTGCCAACTGCTTGAGTTCTTCCATAAGTAGGAGTTCCTAATAAACAGATAGAAGGGGACACAACTAAGTTTATAGATTAACCAAATACAACCAATGAGCAAGTTCATTATTACTATTTACAATTTTACAATAGAAATAGTGTGACTTCATAATGCACATTCTGGTTTAAACAGGCTTTCCACCTTATTTTTCATAGTCAAAGTAATTACATTATGCAAAACTTGCAATTTAGCAGCTCTCCCATATAAGGTTGTAAAATAAAATCGATAAAAATTATTATTAAGTTTTCTACAGTTGACCCTTTATACTCCTACAGTTTTTGATCAGATACACTCAGTAATCCATGTGCCAACTCAGCGACAATGTTTAAAAAAAAAAGCTAAAAACATGGAAATTTTACTTTCTTTAATTCCTGTCCATGAATGGACAAAATCATCCAATTAAACAGTTAAAGTTGCCACTTCCTTTGCATTTTGCATTAAAAGTTTGACCTGATATATTGTTATGTTGGGATTAATTTTTTTTTGCTTTGTAAAAATTCAGATATAGGAGGAAAAAAAAGAATTAGTCAATTATTTAATTTTGACATGTAAGTTACCTGAATAAATCTATTAGGTGCATCGCCACAAATGTTGAACATCAAAGCATTGATTACAGGGATTAATTTTGCTATCGCTATGTAAACATGATGAATGCTGTGAAAAAAAAAATGACTGAATATATATATATATATTAGTAGAATATATTAAATCAAGAAATAAGAGTATTCAAAAGGATTCACTAAGCAAATGTTTTTTTAGGAAATAAATAGCAAGTATTTAAACTACCTCTGAAATTATTGTCTGCATTCTAAACATGATTATTTTCTTAATTGGAGGTGCTTATACAGCACATTATTCTCTAACAATATAACTTTTTTTAACTATATAAAATGGTGAGTATGATACCTGACCCTACACGCTTTAAAAATATTATAATAAAATGTCCTTTTTATGTAATTTTTTTATTTTTGTTAACAAACATGTGCATACTTTTGTAACCCATAGAAAAGCTTCTAACCAACATAAAATGATGGATTAAAAAGACAATGTTCATTGACCTTGAAGACAAAAGCTGTGCCTCAAAAGTAACAAAATATGTAGATAAACTGAGTTTTTTTTGGCCATGTGAAATACTGCACTTTCTTGGACTTAAATCAATGCCTTATGCATGCTGGATCTGTTTAAATGTGAAGTCTACCTTAGCTATGTGTAAGAGTGTGGGTTTAGGCTTTCAGCTCTCAAATCTAGGAGAAGTTTTAAAATTTGGGACTTATAACGTCTCAGTACCAACCCAATTCTAAAGCTTGAAATTATTAATTAGGAAAGAAAAGATGGTTGGTGGTAATGCTGAACACATGACAGAACCATCAAATGTTGCAGGTAAACTTGACCTGCTTAATGGTTTGCTTGGCATAAAAATAGAACTTTACTTTTCTTAATCACAAAGTTGAACAATTGAATTACTTACTCTTTATTGTGTCCTTCAGCATTGATTTGCTGCTTGTAATGGTCTGCCAAACCATCCAGAACACAATGATAGCCTCGGTCTATACTTTCTTTCAACACAGTATGGAAGTCAGAACTAAAGTCAGAACACAGTCATATTCAATAGCAATTTTACTGTATTGATATGCATTGATATGTGTTATGTGTTAAGTTAGCAATAGGTTGGTAGCTAGGTAATGTGAATGATGTAAAGTAAGCAGCAATGTCATCAGCTGTTTTTTTGGATAGGACAGGTGACTCCAGATTGCCAGAGTGAAAAGAAGTATTTTATAGTAAGTTAGATTTTATTGAAAATAACCATTTTACATTACTAAATCTACATTTATTTCATTTCAAGTTGATGTTGTCTATATTGTAATAAAAATTATATATCATATTGTTCACAAAGAAGTTATTTAGTAATTTCAAGTTTTATAAGTTAAGATATAATACACTTACAGTTGTCTACCAGCAGTTTAGTGCTACAAATCAATGTTTGTCCACAACAATATGTAAGGTCATAATTTTAAGGGATACCTAACATTAGTTGAGGAAAGTAAAGGCGGTTGTTTATTTGCTGGTCATTAACCGTGGGCCACAGAGACAGATGACCTATGACCCATAGATCCCAAGGTCTGAAAGGAGTACTATACTTTTACTGTTCTGAGAAAAACATTTATTAATTATATTTTTTTTTTAACTCCAACAGTTGCCTCAGAGAAATATTACCTGTCCCAAGTCAGAATAAAACATGAGGATTAAAATGATCTTTAAAAAAAAAAAAACACAAGTGAATACAAAATGTATGGTTTCAGGGTAGATATGTACTTGTCTACATGATGGATAAAGATCCAAATGATAAAGACATTTGCATTAATATTAGATAAATGCAGAAAACACTGGATACAGAGTTGCAACATGAACGTTATAAAACTATTCGACCAGAAAGCTGACCCAAACAATAACAAAAAAAAAAAAAATAATGTAATTACATTTAATTGAAGCTTCTTTGAGAGACTGGTACAGCTTAGGCTCATTATAATTAAAATACATTAAAATAAACTGATAATGTTAATCATATAGAATACCTTTCTAAAATGTCTCTTGTTTCAATAACAAGTCTTTCTAATAATTCATCTTCTGAGTTTAACACAGACTGTAGGAAAAAAATACGCACAAAGAGAGATTTTTTAAAATAAAAATCCAATAACATTTAGCTGAAAAGTTAGTTGATTATTGTTACCCATTTTAAGAAGTGAGCTTACATTACAGCACGCTATGTTTCTAATTCATCAAAAATAGGGTAAACATTTCCTAAATAGTTCATAAAATTTCTAAATATTGGAGATAATACAACTTTGGATTAGATACTTCCTTAAATCTCATAGATGAAAAAAAAAAGATCAATCATATTTTAAAATAAAATGTTAAATTATTATATATAATTGAATTTGCATTATAAAAAATGTGATATTTTAAAAATAGATTTATTTACAACTTTTTTTAAAAACTAAATATGGAAACAAATCCCTTTTCTAGTTGTTGCTTTTGATATGAACTAAGTGTAAATATCTATTTATTTAAGTCTTTTAACTCATTACCAGAAACAGCAGAGCATTTCATTAAAAAATAACACTAAATCATTTCTAAAATAATCCGTAAAACTAAGAATTATCAATTTAGTATGATAATAAAATATTTATGAAAATTGTAATAAAAAACATTGTGATAATAATATAATACACAGAACTTTATATATAAATCTTAAATAATTCAGAATTTATTAAATTGTCTAGTATATTTAATTAGATCTATATTACTAGCACCAAATTACAGTCAGTGTAGCCCTAAGAAAAAGGAAAATAGTTATGTCCCAAAAAGTTCTGTTGAAAAATGAGGTTGCATAAAGTTCTGTTAGCATATAATATGTGTTATTGCAAGTTCTGTGAGAATGTGTGCAAGTACAAAAACTACTTACAGTCTTCGAAATATCAGGCACTTGCTCACATTTCAGTAAAAATGGATAGAGAGAAAGTGTTGGTTTGTCAACCCCACACTCCACTCTCTCTCGGATGTTATCAAAGACTGTAGATAAATTGTCCAGTGTCACAAGTTCTTTGAGCGAAAGGCTGAAAGCAATTACAATAACACAACCTGTACAAAACTTTAAAGCTGAAAGTAATTACAATAACACAACCTGTACAAAACCTTAAGGCTGAAAGTAATTACAATAACACAACCTGTACAAAACCTTAAGGCTGAAAGTAATTACAATAACACAACCTGTACAAAACTTTAAAGCTGAAAGTAATTACAATAACACAACCTGTACAAAACCTTAAGGCTGAAAGTAATTACAATAACACAAACTGTACAAAACCTTAAGGCTGAAAGCAATTACAATAACACAACCTGTACAAAACTTTAAAGCTGATAGTAATTACAATAACACAACCTGTACAAAACCTTAAGGCTGAAAGTAATTACAATAACACAACCTGTACAAAACTTTAAAGCTGATAGTAATTGCAATAACACAACCTGTACAAAACCTTAAGGCTGAAAGTAATTACAATAACACAAACTGTACAAAACATTAAAGGTCACTTTTTTTTTTCTGTGTCATTATTTATTTGAAACAAAAATAACAACCTTTCTTTTTAGGATGGGCATGTTTGTGTCTTTCAGACTCTCACATCAGTTGATCAATCAACCAAAACAAAATGAGAAGAGAACATTCTTAAAAATATTTTTTTTTTAAAAGGACAAGCTGTGTTGTTTAATGTTAGGTTTAACATATTCAGAATAACATAAGCTGGAAATTGTAAAGTCCTTTCATGCAATTTAAATGACTAAAGAAAAAGAATGATACCCACCTTCCAATTTCTTTGATAACTGCTGATCTCAAAAAGTTGGTGAAATCTATAAATCCTGAAAAAGTGACAAAACAATACACATTATATTTAACAGTCACAAACAAATTTGGCAAGCCCATCAAGCATAACATTCTAAAATTTTCTATACATGAAAAATTTTAGCTAGTATAACATCATCAAATAGTGTATTCTAGGCTTGTTTGACAAAGCAAAAAGGAAAATGATAAAGATGATCAATTCAGCGTTCAATGGTCAGTTTGCTAAATTTATTTTAAGATCCTCTGAATATTGCTATTTAGAGATATTCAAGACTAAGTATTTGATTGTGATTGTATTTCTGTCCTGTGTTTCATTTGCGTTAGTGGGAACAAAGAATCAAGAGACAGACTAAAACAGAAGATCAATAAATTACAAATAAAGCACAAATACTATAAACATAAAAACCTAATTGTAACTTAGGAGAGACTCAAAGAAAAATATTTTGTATACTATGAGCTAGGTTAAATGTATATAAATATACAATATAAGTCACTAGTTATATAACCACTACTTTAACACATGAATAAGTAATGTTAATTTTTTTAAAGCAATGAGACATTATTATTAAACCTTCAGAACTTAATAATTAATATGAATTGTTACCTTCTTCAATGAACTGTTTAATGAGTGATAAATATCTTTCTTGTACTTTAGCTGGTATGATACTGTTGTGAACTGTTTCAGTTTTCTGTACAAAATAGTGCAAAACTTTGTATAAGTTTCTTTTTTTTTCTTTTATTTCTTTCTAAAGTTGGGATGTTTAAAAATATGCAAACCATTTACCTAAAATTTTCAGTCTCATTATGTGGGTGAGTAGCTGAGACCAACTTCCAAGTTTATAAATAGGATAAGATACAAATCTGAACATTAAGGGACATGGAAGCCAAAGCAGTAGAATACTTGGTATTTTTACTAGAAAACTTCACTTGCCATTAAAGGCAAACTTAAATTCTATGGATAAATATTAGATACAATGGCCCTTTTGTAGAGAATAGTAAAATAATTAAAGAATAAATATCTCGAGCTTATTCACAAAGAATCTAAATGATAAAGCAGAAAGACGTTTTTTTTGCACATGTGTTTACCTTCATTTACATTAAACATTCCATAAGAACTAAAGACGTTGCACCTATGTTTACCTTGATTTAATTAAACATTCCATAAGAACTAAAGACATTTATATTTGCACATATGTTTACCTTGATTTATATTAAACATTCCATTAGAACTAAAGACAATTATATTTGCACCTATGTTTACCTTGATGTACATTAAACACTACATTAGAACTAAATTCAACCTGAGCAGCAGGGGGATGAAGTGTGTCAAGGTAAAGGTAGCCTCCAACAATGTTCAACTGGACCCTCAACATGACAGACAACATGCATGTTCCATACACTGCAGCTAATGTACGGGTGACGCCTAGGTGTACAAGAGATAATAAAACATTACTATTTAAAACTTCAGAAATAATTATATGCAGGCTATTTGATATATTTTTTTAAACCTATGAATTCTCTATAAACCTTTTTCTTTTTAGAGCTACAAAGATATGATGTGTAGTTAGAAGCTTTCTGAATGTGCAGGCTATTAAAATAAGTCCATTTTTATATAATTAATTAATAATTTTTATTTGATTTTTTAAAACTTCGTTTAAGCTGAGTAATCTAGTAGTAATCTAGCAGTTAAAGAAAAAAATAGTCTTTAAAAAACAAAAACATACTCATTATTTTTAGTTCTTCCCAAAGGTCAATTTTGTTTGGAGGGCTGGAAAAAAATTGGAACAAAAATGTTAAAGACAAACTTTTCTTAATAATAAATTTAATTAGGATTTCTTAATGTATTTTTTTTTAAATGTTACTAATAATAAATATATGAACACATTTCAAAAGATTTAAAAGTATCAAAAGAATTACTTTAATTTGAGCATATCTTTGACTTCTTCTGTGTCTAAGGTTTTGATTAAAACTTCACGAAGGTTGGGAACCATTCCTAAAACTATGAAAAAAGAATCACACAATATTATTATAAAACTATAAGTATAGTATAGTGAGTATAACTACTAGCACTTTCAATCTATTTTCTTATCATACAAAGATATGTCATGTTACTAAGATGAAAACAATCATAAGGGAATCAATACCTGTCATGTTGCACGTTCTTTGATTGCTATCAAAATGATGCTGTCTCCTGCAAATAGAAAGTTTTGACAAGATTTTAACATATTTTCTAAGAAACCAGCTTTCCACTAAATAAACAGCTTTTCATTAAAGAAATGCTTCCATTAATAAATGTAATAGACTTGAGAAAAGTTATGGATTAAGAAAATAATAGAAGAATCAAGGAAGTCCATTAGTTTGACTTTACTGCTCACCTCACAAAGATTAAATACTGTTTGTCTTCTTCATCTCGAATTTCTTTAATTTTTCTCCAAATAAATTTATACATTAACCAGCTGCCTAATAAAAAGAAAGTTTTATTATAATAGAAGAAATAGTAGTTACACAAAGATTCTAATGCATTTTTTTTTTCAAAACATTTTTCAGAATTACTTGAGGTCAACAATTCTCGTAGATAGATTGAAATATTTGGATAGATTGAAATATTTGGTAATTCTTGCTATTGAGCGTGATCTATATAGGAAATAAAATTTTTATGATATACTGTATGACTTTGCCACATGCAAGGATCTTAAAGTAGTTCTTTACATAGTAAAGCATGAATAAAATGTAAAGACAAATTTATTTTCTAATACAAACTCTTAAATTTCACTTATTATAAGTATCCCTACCCAACTTGGCCCCATGAAATCCGTTTCGCATAGGGCCCCACAACGGTTGAGTCCCGCCCTGAAGTGATGGGTGAATATACATAGTAGATTACTTATTCTCCTCCCCTACCTCTCTTTTTTTTATGCCTAAAACCACAAAACTTCTTGATTTTGTGACGGGTAAATACTACTTGTTTCTCCCCCCCCCCATTTTTTTTCATAGGATAACTCTAGTCTGACTTGCAGAAATAAAAGAGTGATCTTTCCTTTACTTCTTGTCATAACCTTTGAGCCATGAAGAGAATTATATATAGAGAGAGAGAGAGCAAGAGATTATTATTATTATTATTATTATTAACATTACTCAAATGTAAAAACAGTTCTTACTCATTACTGTGATTTTTATTTTCTCAGCTTTGTATTACTTTAACTGCTAGATTAATAGTGCTTTTCTAGATTTTTAATACAAGCTGTTGAACAGAATTTATCAGTGTCAATAGAGCATTTGTCATCTGCCTGACTCTCAAGACATTTGGGCAGCCTTTTTTTTTTTCTAAAATATAATTAAAACTAGGTCTATAATAGGCCCTACACTCATAATTCTGCTCTAGGTAGCCTAGAATTATATATATTTTTTTTATATACTATATATATATATATATTATATATATTATTATTTTATATATATTATACATATATATAAATATGTAAATAGATTATTTTTTATAGTATATCTATCTAGATTCTAATATAGACTATTAATAATATATTCTATAGTCATTTAAGTGACGAATAGTCTAGTCTCTATATAATTCTATTTTATATAATTAGTATTATCTATATAATAGCCTATATGGTATATAGTAGTTACATATAGTATAATATAGTATTATAGGAGAATATAGATAATCTAGATCTAATCATCTCTATATATCTAGCTTTTATATTGACAATATGACCTATGCCGTAATAGTAGACCTAATTATTTAAACCTCAGCTTGATCTATCTATCTATAGTATTTAGTATAAATCTAGATCTTGTCTACCTCTAATGAATGTAAAAAAACAGTGAACATACCTCCAAAAACTGTTCCAAAAAAGAAAAACTTTCGTTTATGTCTTTTCAGACAGCCCCACAGTCTGGCAAGCATGGTAGAGTAGATGTCTGGTCTAGTTGTAGAAAAGATTGAGAATTAGAATAATCTAATAGAGTTAGACTAGTTAGAGTCTATTTACTAGAATCTATATAATAGGCATACATTAGATCTATTATAGATTTGACTCTATAATGTGCGTCTAGATCTATTTATAGATGTCTAGACTCTTAATTTTATTTGATAACTAGATCATTATTTGACTATGGCTATGAATCTAGATATAGAATTTCTAGATCTATTTTTTAATTGTACTATAACTTTTCTGATTCTATAGATTAGTAGATCTATAGATCTAGTAATAATCATGACTTAGACTAGTATAATCATACTAAGTAAATCTGCATTGTATATATATATATATTATAATAATGGACAGATATAGCTCCTCCTTCATGATCAAAGATGAGCAAATTTTTCATATCCTATGGACTTGAAGATGTTTTTAAACTCCAATCCTTGCATTAAAAAGCTGGCCGCATACGTAGCATGGGTAAGTTTGGTCAGTTTCAGATAGGCCTGCTTCTTCTGTTAGCTTTTTGTTGGTTCGGCGCTCTTTCACCCTGGCCACTCTTTTTGCTTCAAATCCAGAGACTCACAGCTTCATGCTATGAGGAATGATCGAGAGCTAGTGCTTCCCAGCAGTGAATGTCAATATCACACTCCTTGAAGGAGCTCTTGAGAGTCTCTTTATAGCACTTGTATTGACTTCCTTGAGAGCGCTTTCCAGCACACAACTCCCCGTACAGAAGTCATTTGGGAAGACAATAGTCTGGCATGCTGACTACATGTCCCGCCTATCGAAGTTGGGTCCTTAAAGATTAAGCACTGTAGACTTTCAGTTTTGTTGCCACACTTGTCCTTGAAGTCTGCCAAAAGCAGTACTGTCACACGCAACACAGAAGTCTACCTCATCATCTAGGTTGGCATTTGCTGATATGGTACTTCCCAGACAGACAATCCTTTTGATGATTGCTAATTTCTGGCCATCTATAAGAATGTCTGGTTCTGTGACAGATTTATTTAGAGGAGGTTGGTGCAGCATTTCTGTCTTTTTTTACATTTATGGTGAGGCCAAAATTTATGCTGGTGTTGGCAAAGGGGGACAGGCTCTTTTCAAGGTCTTCTTCATTTGAGGCATTTAGGGCACAATTATCTGCGAATAGCATGTCTCTGATGCAGTTATATTTTACTTTGGTTCTTGCCTTAAGTCTTTGGGCGTATAATAATCTTGCATCAGTGAGATATTGTATACCAACTCCAATGCTTTCTGTGTGAAAGGCATCTTTCAGCATACTGCATAGCAGTGAACATTAAATGCCAATATATTTATTAATAAAATATAGTTATTAGTAATTAGGTCTATAATAATAAAATAAATACACAGTAACAGACACACTGATAGTAGTAGTAGTGATAGTCATAATTCATAATTAATATTATTCAACTTACAACTTACACTTACTCACCTACTCTACACCTGCGTTATCTAGAAAACTTCTTGATTGTACTACTATTCACTTGTACTTGTAGGAATGTTCAATCATGTAGTATTGTACTTTAACTATGTTACTATGTAGGAACTAATTACTAAACACTTTAAACACTAAAACAGGTACGATACATACACATACAGTAAAACTATATAATATGTCAGTATTAGATATAGAGTGTAGTTCTAATTCTAGCTCTAGAGTAGAATAGATATCTATAGACTTTAGATATAGATCTAGAATCTACATATAGATCTACTATACTGACTATAGATCTAGAATTATAGAGTCTAGAGTCTAGTCTACTAGTCTATTTATCAAGCTTATTTTTACTCATCTTATAAGACTTATCGAATGAGTTTTAAAAAAAGTTCAGAGTTCATGAAATTAATGTTACCTTTACCAGTAAAGAGGGCTTAATTGTAATTAATAAGTTGGTTTGGAAGACAATATGTAATGTAGATTCTAAATTTATAATTACAGTCTAGATCTAGATCTAGTTTCTAGTCTATAGTCTAGAACTATATTGTTTGTTGTAGGCCTATGCAGATTCTAGTTTAAATTATAATTTATAAGATCTAGATTCTACAATCATTGGAATATTTTATTTTTAAAAAATGTGCGTGGTCAATTTAAATCTAGTTCTATAACTAATACTAATCTAAATTATTTTGTGTTGTTAATTTATAAATAAATGATCTATGAAAGGGGCGTGTCATTCTCAGTTGCCCAGTCTAGATCGAATCATTGGTTTTAGATCTATGATGATTATCGGTACACGTCAAAAGCACGCCGATTAGTGTCACTCACACAAACTGACAAAGAGTCAGTGAAGAGTCAAATCTTAACTGATAACATAACTGCTTGAGGTTAGAACAAGAATCAAAATTAAAAGACTAAACAATGATACAATCGGCCAGAGTTAGAGAGATCCACATTTATTATTATTAAGCAGCTTGGTCAATTCTTAACCTAATAAGACCTAATTATAATTTTTAATTGTTACTAGTATACTAGACTATACCACTTAATACCAGTAATGGCAGCATTAGTAGATCTAGATCTAGAATTTAGATTATAAAATACTTTTAAATAGATTAAATAAAAAACGTCTAGATAATGTATATTTGTATATGGTTATATTTATACTATTTATAGTATTTATACAAATGAAGAAGTGCTACAAAGAGCAGGGTGCCAGGACATCCGCTCTATTATCAGCAGCAGACGCCTTGGCTGGCTCGGCCATGTTTGCAGAATGCCAGTAGGTTGACTACCACAAGATATTATACTGTATTGCGATCTTATTGAAAGCAGGAGAGCCGCTGGTCGCCCACTTTTACGGTATACAGATGTGTGCAAACGTGACATGAAGCTATTTAAAATCGACACTAGCAGCTGGGAAAAGGTAGCACTGGATAGATCCACATGGAAAGAGAGCATAAGAGAAGGGTCTCGGATTGCAGATGCCATACACAACAGAAGCAGAAAGAAGGCTGAAAATGTAGCTCGCCTGGTGATTTTATATGCCCAACCTGCAACCGCAGCTGTGTATCAAGGATTGGCCTCTTTAGCCACACAAGAAGTTGCAAAGGGAAAAGATTGTCTCATGAGACGTAAAATGCCACAGAGACTATTATATTGATCCAGTTTAATATGATCCTGTCACCCTGTTCTCTAGATATAGATTAGTATAGATCTAATTATACACAATTATAATGGAATATCAAGCTAGTCAAATGAAGTTTAATAAAAATGACAAAAAATGGATCCCCTCGAATCCCCTTCCCCCCCCCCCCTCAAAAATAGGGCTTCAATTAGATTCAGACCTTGGAATGAAATTTTTTTCATTGAACATATATAAGAGGAGATCTGTATATATAATAAAACAATTAACTAGAGGCATAGCTATAAGGTAAGGGAGAATTTGAAAATTCGCCCCCCCCCCCCCGGCCCCAGGAGGTTGAGGGGGGCCCCTAAATAAGAGTTTTTTTACATTAAATATTATGCAAAATGCAGGGGCCCTGAAAGAAGTCAAGCCCCCTCCCCCCAGATGATGGCAAATTCCTAGCTATGCCACTGCCATTCACATTATAACATTTTGATGCAATAATATGATATGGTTTGCTCAAACCCAAACCGCCAATATGATCAACCTTTATGATATTAATGCTCAATCCCCAAAAACTTATGGTCATGTTTAAGAGCCAAAAGCCATAGGAACACTATTCAACAGGGCACTGACAAGTGAAAGAAGTGCACACAAAAATAGGTATTAGTTTACAGAGAAGAAGAATGTGTATCAAAATTAAGAAATTAGGTCTGTTCTTTGCAGACTTGTGTTTATAGCCATTGGATTGAAACAAAGTTGTGAAAGAGCACAGATTTGAGTTATGGATAGATTTTGAAAAAAAAAGAATAAATCCACACAAATATCAGAGAACCCACTCAGTTTCAAAAACATTAATTAATGTTTTTTATTTTTTTTATGCAAACTTGTACTATCTCAATATCCTTCAAATCAATTATATTTGAAGCACCTAAGTTTATCATAGAATAATGCAAATCCATATATCCATCATTAAAAGAAACAAAAAACTGTATATTGTTTGGATCACAAGAGGTTTAAACCTCCACCATTTATTTGGATGCATGCACAGATAAATAAAAGATAGATAAAATCAAAATCTCTAAAGAAATAAATATATTCAATATGACTATGCAATTTAAACAATTTTATACTAGGCTATATCCACAATCCCTCTCATAAGTTCAATTTAAGGAACCTACATTTTTTCATAGAATAATATGCTAATCCAAACATCCATCAGAGGGATGGTGGCTGTGTGGTAAAGTGCTTGGTTTCTGAACCATAGGGCTCCGGGTTTGAATCCTGGTGAAGACTGGGATTTTCAATTTTGGAATCTTTAGGGTGCATCTGAGTCGACCCAGCTCTAATGGGTACCTGACATTACCGGTATTTGGAGAAAAGTAAAAAAAAAATGTTTGTAAAATGTTTTACATGTTTCGGATGTTCCTTCAGAGTTGAAGAAAGTTACTTCCTAGTCCAAACCTCCCGCAGGACGACGGGGGATGGGAGCGGTCAGGGTTTGAACCCGGGACCATCGATAAATCCAAATGACAGACCAGCGTGCAAACCGCTCGACCAGGCAGCCATCCAATTTTTTAAGTAAAGGAAGTTGGTCATTATGCTGGCCCCAATACCTTCCTTAACTGTGGGACAAAAAAAAACAGATGACCTTGACATCATCTGCCCTATAAACTGCATGGTCTGAAAGGTTTTCTCTACATATATATATCCATCATTTAAGAAACACAAATTTAATTGCTTGGATCACAAGAGATTTAAACCTCCACCATTTATTTGAATGCTTGCAGAATAGATAAAACCAAAATCATCAAGTGGAATAAAAACTGGTTCAGTATGAAAGTAAAGATAATTTTTCAGGGAAAAAAAAGATTATTAATAAATTACCAGAGATTAAAGCATGCAGTGAGAGGGCACAAAAAGCATCTGAAGATAAAACTTTGCTCTGAAATGATCTAGTGTAGGCCTAAGTTTAGAGTCACCCAGGCTGGCAATAAAATCTAATGATAATATATATAATATAGAAAAATAAAAAAAAATTAAGGGAACAGAAAAACATATAACTCAGTAGAGAAATAAACTAATAAATACTTAAACTATCATCTGCAATCTCAGACCATTCACAAACTTCAAAATGGATCTCTGACCATTAGTATGTGCTTTACATTGTTATTGTGATGAACTTGAGCTGGAAAGAGGCCTGTGTTATGGGTATAAATTTTGACTTTCAATTCAGATAAAATATTTGAAACTTATCAAACATCGTCTCAGGTTTTTAATTATTCAGACACATCATCCCATACTTATTACAGTCAAACTAGTTCTACACATGTAATAGCCAGGCAGAAGGAAGGATGCAAGCCATGGACCTTTTTTTTATACCGGTATATATATTTTTAAATGTAAAAACAAAACATAATAACATTTGTTGCCTCGGCTATAGATTTATTTAAATATCTGTCATGTAGACTAGTAAATGTACAAAACTTCCATAGCCTATTTTATTTTACTTTCAGATGATAAAGACAGTCATTATCTCTACCAGGTAAACTTTATACCATTTTGTAGGCTAATGAAAGCTAAGTAAAGAAGTTGCCTTGACCTCATTGATAAAGATAACAATATGTCTACAAAGTTAAAGTTGTTCAACTTAGTTCATTCTAGGCTTGTGTTTCTGTAAAGGTTAAAAACTAGGGTAGGTAGTCTGGAGTAATCATCAAAATGTATATATTAAATTATTGTGATTTTTGTTTGTTTATTTGTTGCTACTTCAGTTTCATTCATAAGAAAATATAGTTACTTTTTATTTTAAATCTTTGTTATATTGTTGGTATATTTTAATATTTACAGGGCCCATTGAAAAAAAAAAACACTATGAGTTCGCCTAAGGTAGAGGTTGCTATAAAAAACTGCTGCCCAACAATTGGCGAAGGTCCTCATTGGGATGAGGCCACACAATCTCTACTCTATGTGGACATAGTCACAGGAGGCATACACAAATGGGACTCAAATACAGGGGTTGAGGAAAAGATAAATCTTGGTAGGCACAACGTAACTTGAATGGTAAAATACATTTGTTATCGTTAACAGTTAGTAACACGTTGAACTCATGTAGGAAACATTTATTGAAGACAAAAATGTTGTTGTTTTATAAAGTAGATTGAGTAGTTCAATAATAAAATATTTTATTTTTCACTCAGCATGAATCACTCAGAATTCTATTGATTAGGAATCACTCAGAATTCTATTGATTAGGAATCACACAGAATTCTATTGATTAGGAAGGGCAAATGTTTTTTTAAAGTCATTTTGAGCTTACATCTTCAACTATGACAAGCCTGTAACAGTTCCACATGTTTTATAAGGATATTTATCACAGAGATCTATTCAGCATTTGTTATAAGCAATTTACATTTTGTATTATTTTAGTCATCATTTCTTAAATTCTAAAATAGCTACAAATAACAAAGCCACTACAAAACCACTGTATTAATAATTTCCGACTTTGCCATTATACTGATGTGCCTAATTTAGTGTTAATAAAGCACAGCTTAAAAATAATGTTGCTTAACACATCAACTTGCTTGCTGAGGTCATTTTAAACCCACAGTATAAACAAAATTCAAAATAGTTCTCACTTAGAAGAATGGCTAGTCAGGGGGAACAGGTTTACAATAATACTTTCTTTGATTCACACTCTGGGAATCAGAATTTCATTAAGAATATATTTCCAATCAAATGAAACAAAACACCAATAGTTCAAGTGAAGAGGTTAATCCTGAACTGTGTAGATCAATGCTAGATTTATAGTAATTCTGATAGAGAGAGAACAAACTGTAATAATAAATGGCTCTAAATCAACACCAATAACAGTAAACTCAGGTGTACCTCAAGGAACAGTCTTAGGTCCTCTACTATTTCTAATTTACATAAACGATTTACCAAATTGCATTAGTTCAGGAACAAAAGTCAGATTATTCGCAGACAATTGCATAATATATAGGACAATAAAAACAACACAATATACAGAAATTTTACAAAGAGAATTAGATGAATTACAGAAATGGAAATCAAATTGAAGCATGTCTTTCCACCCAGAAAAATGTCAGTTATTAAGAGTAACAAAAAAACTAAAACAAATTAATTCTACTTATCTTATTCATGGTAAACCAGTAACACAGACTAAAAACACAAAATACCTAGGTGTTATAATAAATGAAAAACTGTCATGGAATTCCCTTATTGATGAAACTATAAAAAAAAATCAAACAAAGCATAAGGGTTTATTAAAAAAACATTTTTATAAATCAAATAAGAACATAAAACTATAATGCTATTTAACCTTGGTTAGGCCAATAATAGAATATGCATCCTCTGTTTGGGACCCCTAAACTCAAGAAAACATTAAGAAACTTGAACAGACACAAAATAGAGCAGTGAGATTCATAATAAACGAATATTCACATTTGGCTAGAGTAACACCTTTATTAAAATCACTAAATTTAGAAAGCCTTCAGGATACAAACATAAAGTAGCAATTATACACAAAACAATGAACCATAATCTTCAAATCCAAAAACAAAATTTAATAAAATACTCAGAAAGACACAAAGATAAAGGCACATTCCTAATCCCATATGCTGGAACAAATCTGTACAAATGCTCTTTCTTCCCTAGTGCCATTAGAGCATGGAATGGGTTGCCTGAGCTAGCCAGGTAAACTAGTGACTTGGCAGAATTTAAGTCATTGGTTAACATACATGACTAGATGCCTGACGCGTAGAACGTAATCATCTTCTTTTTGAAATACCGGTAACGTCTGTATTATATAATATAAGAAGCTTAATTATACATTGATAAAATTGATAGACTGTTACTGTGTTAGACTACCTCAAGACAAGTTTAAGCTAAATTCTTAAGTAAGAATTTACAGTTAGATTCAGATTTAAAATCCGTTTCATATAGATCTAGAAGTGAAACACTCAAATTGATGAAGAGTTTATAAATGTTTCCTAGCATTTCAATTCATTATTGCTTTAATGATTTAAAAAATGAGTGTAAACTGATGGAAGTATCAGCATAGTTCCATGATGGAAGCTTCAATTCTTAAAGCTGTTTTGCTTTTTGACATCACAACCTCAGTGCCTTAGCGGGAAAATTTATATTACTATCTGCACCGACCAACATTTTCTGTAATTTACCCTGTCTTCTACATCTCATGGCTTTTCCCAGCTTTTTTTTTGTTCCGAAAAGGGGGGGGGGGGTGATTAAATATCCTCAACTGCATTTTTGTTTCTATTTACAATACAAGATATTTTTCATAGACATAAATAAATATAGACTGGAAAAAGGAAGTAACTTCATGTAACTTGAAAACAAGAATATCTATTGAATTCGGATTTCCGAATTATGAAAAATTTAAAAATTGCATGACGGTCCATTGAACATTCCTAAAATCACAGAGGAGAGGAAACCTGCAACTTATTTGTGTATAAAAGACATCATTTCACTGGCACTCACACTTCCCTTTATGGATCACCCCTGACAATCATTTTCTTCTGAGATTCCACTTGGGACATCATCTAATCCTCAGGGTCATGTGCATAGAAAGGATTCTGTGTACAAAAAGCAAAATTACTTTAGAGCGACAAATCAGGTCAGAAGATGAAAAGCAACATTTGGTGCTGACTTCTCTGTGTGAAACCAGGCTCTTCCAATTTTCAATTTTATTCTAACCACTTGTGATTTTCATTTTTGAAATAATGTTTTTTACAAAGCTTCTATCAACTCACTCTGTCTGTATGGTAAAAAGTTTGTACACGTTATTTCTCCAACACTAAAACCTCATATCAAGCTGAAATTGTGCACAACTATTTCTTTTAATTGACAACACAAGAAGCACATAAAAAATTAAACAGTTAATTAACTGTTGGTAATTAATTATTTTGTTTGGTATCTTGAAGGGGGAAGGAAATCATACTTAACATATATGGTGGTATAAGTTGAATTAGTACCCTAGAAGGCTCTTGAGCCCTGAGTGAAAGTTCATGTGAACATTCTCCAAGGTACCCCCTTCTTCCCTCCCCCTTTCACAACTAGTCCAGACTAGTGATAGGATCAAAGCGCACTGAGAAAAAAGCTAAACAAAAACAATTGGTAAAAATATTTCTAATCACACAGATTTATTATGTCTTGGCCAATCATACATATAATTCCATGACTGATCCAAACTAATTAATACATCACACTTACTATAATCTTTGTTGTTGTTTTTTTTAAAGTATTTTTATGTTTTTCTTGTTTACTTACTAATATTACAATAAGAAAGAAATGAAAAGACTATAGAGTATTTGTTTGTTACAAATTACACTTTCCAAAAATGACTTTTGAAAAACAAGCATGTCTTATTTTGAAAGATACAACTATTTTCAGATGGCTCCGTTGGATTTGCAGTTCCTAGTGACCGAGGTGGCTATGTTGTTGGCCTGAATCGAACAATTTCTCATGTTGATTGGACCACTAAAGCTGTTACAACTTTGGCAGAAGTTGAACAGGGAACTAAAAATAGATTCAATGATGCTAAATGTGATGCCTTAGGTCGTTTATGGGCAGGTAAAGTTTAGCTTTGCTAAATTAGTGCTTAGTAAGATGCCTATACTGTCATAACTTAGTTTGACTGACTTGAAATTATTGCATGAAGTATCTTTTGCAATCCTAAAAGTTTCCATTCAATTTTTTAAAAAAAAACAAAACAGATATATCATATAGAAAGCATATTTCTATATATTGCCCCATCTCAAGAGGAAACTAAAGCCAGTGATTCATTTGGGTGAATACATTTTCTTAAGAGGCAGAAGAAGCCATATTTATCAGTATTATTATTCAAATTAGTCTTTTAATAATTTACTCTCTTTTTTTTACATGAGGATCTGCCCTTCACATCTGATGTCACTGAAATTCTATTTCATTTTAGAGATATATGAATAGTTTATGTGTATATACATAGTAAAGCTAAATTATATTTCTTTAGGTACAATGGGATTTGAATCAATACCAGGAATAGTCAGCGGTGGAGAAGGAAATCTGTATAGCCTTTCAACTGACCATAAGATCACCAAGCATGTTGGATCAATTGATATTAGCAATGGCATGGACTGGACTGATGATAATTCAGTGATGTATTACATTGATTCTGTTCCAAGAAAAGTTTTTGCATTTGATTTCAATTTACAAGAGGGAACTGTCAGTAAGTTTTAGTAAACTTTATTTGTTCATCTTATACATCTTTAGAAAGAGCACTAAGGAAGACAGTGGGAAATGTTATAATGCAAAGGATAGCATTACTCTCTGATTTTGATTGCTTGATTTTTTTCACTTTACAGATATGTATCTTATGATCTGCTAGGCTTTTATATGATCATCACGTTATCTTTTTTTTCTTCAGTTCTGACTATAGACTACTAGCCATGTGAAAACATATCTTTGTTAATATTATTGCTAATCTAAAATTAAGTCGTTGATAGTTGAATCTTTACATTTATTATGGGTAATTGGGCCTTTCTTCATCCAAGTGATGAGTCAAACATCATGTATCATCACCTACTCTTTAACTTTGTTGCTGTTCTTGCCTTTGAAGGTAATCAAAGAACTGTCGTCGAGTTCCCTATTGGTACTGAGTCAACATATGGACTACCAGATGGTATGTGTATAGATGCAGAAGGCAAAATTTGGGTAGCATGCTTCAGTGCAAGCCGGGTTTATAGATTTGATCCAGAAACTGGTAAGATTGGCTTCTAAGTATTGTAAAGCTTATTTCAAGTATGGTTGATCTTTTTATTTAAAAATAATTCTGCTTAATGTACAAAAGGTAATGTACTGTACAATATAGAATGTCACTTTAAAATATGTAACATTTTTAGTGGAAACAAAACATCTGTTATTTCAAATACTCTTTCTGTGTAGGTAAAACACTGCAGTCCATAGAATTTCCTGCTACCAATATAACTTCTGTCTGTTTTGGTGGAAAAAATTTGGATGAACTCTATGTGACAAGTAGCAATTGGAAGCTTCCAGAAGACAGTAGAGATAAGCAGCCACTAGCAGGCTCTGTATTTAGAGTGACAAATTTGACAGTAAAAGGGAGGGCACCCAATAATTTCAAAGGGTAAATGTTTACTAGGAAAACTTTTAGCCATTAATTACCTTCCCTGTTATTCAGACTGTATCACTTTTAAACTATGACCACCTGGTCAACAAAGTATGAATAACTATTTATAGAAAAATAATGTTTTGAATTATTCCAATTTAGTTAGGGAGGGACAACAGTTAAGTTTTGATTTTCTACCTTAACTATGTAACACTAGTGGTAACAGCTTTCAAAAGCTGTTATTTTACAATATTGGTGAAGAGAAGTCCCATTTAGTTTTCTTTGTAACAAGTCTGATAGAAACTGGCTAAAAGAAACTTAGGCAACCAAGTCTTCAAATATTCTGTTTATTTAAAGATACATTTTTCTTACAAAAATAGTTTAGAAAAATATAATTCTCAGGGACAATTGCATTGAGTATTACATATTTGTATCAAATGCTAGAAGGAATATTTTTTTCCTATTTTTTAGTTTTTTGTTGGCCTGTTCATTGCAATGTCACATTATAGGGTATAGTAATATTCATACAAGTTGTTCAGTTTTGTTAACATATTGTTTCAATATTGGTACAATGTGGAATTGACATGAAAATGTTTGTTTATTATATAATTTCTTTGTTTTATCAAAGAATTCCATTGTTTTCTTTTTGTTTCAAACAGTAATTTAATGCGTGTGATATGTTATTTCTATGTAAAACTAATTATTGCCATGTGGAGATTCAGAATTTTACACTTGTGACCTATATATTTATTATTGACGATAAAGATTATTATTATTATAACATTAACTGAATAACTTTTTTGTCCATAATATTGTTTATTTAACATAATATATTTGTATATAGAGAAATAATTAGATAAATAAAATTTTTTTGTAAGCAATGTACCTTACAATTATGTTATCACAGTGAAATTAATATATCACTATTGTCAAGTTTTGGTTTAATGTGTGCACATGTTGTTCATAAGAATGGCTAGGTTCTTTTATTTCTATTGCATAAGCAGTAAGAAAAAAAAAATTGACTCAATGGGGCCTGGAATATGTATTTGAGATATTGGTAGATAATATTCTAAATAAAATAATGTTTAAAAAGTTGTTTTTAAGTAATAAAATGAACATTTTGACATCTAGAAGTACATTTTAATAAAGCTATTTTCATAATTATCTTTCTTATAAAGTGTCTAAATTAAATCTGACTTAATCACTACTACATAACTGCCTAGAATAATGCATATGAACTTATAGCCAGTCAACTATCAAATTGACATTTGGTGCTCTGGAAGTTTTGTTAAATTCACTCATAAATTCACTCAAAGTGTAAGTAATTATTGATGTAATGTGGAATATTACCAGCATAAGTAAATTCCTTAGCCCATCAATTTTTTCCATGTAAAATATTGAGACACTCAATAAAGTAAATAACTAGTATCTCCTTAGCACAACTAATAATTGCATATTTTTTTGTAAAAAAAAAAAAAAAAAAAAAGAGAGAAAGAGAGAGAAATATAAATTATAAAATAAGCATCTTTGAAGTTTATCAAAAGTTTATTTCATCCTGTCCTTGTGGAACTGAAAAAAATGCTTTAAATAAACACTATTATTATTATATATTGCTCTTCAACTATATAATTTTCAATATTTAAGTTTTATTCTTAATAAAGACTAATAAATCCAAAAAAAAATATACCAGGTATAAAAGAAGACAGAAAGGAAACATTTTTATTGTATACAATGACACTATAATAGGTTATTTACTAAATGTACAATCTTTAAGTAAAACAGTGAAAATATTTAAAATTTTAAATTGCTAGTGACTGTTCAATACACATAGAACACAGAAAGAAAGAAAGCTGGCTAGTTTAGTTGCAATTTTAAGAGACAAAAAAAAGTTTCCTCATCACAAGGCCAAAAAGGTGATTTTTTAGACCTCTAAACACCTACTGTACTAAACTCTTACTCTTTGCTAAATTTGAACATACCCATAAAGAGGAGAAGAAAAAAAATATTTTCTTTTTCTGTGAAGGGGAAGCTAAGTGACCAGAAATTGAAGGATAAGGCAAAAGTAGAAAAGGGTTGAGGAGATAAACATGTATCTGACTTGTCTGAAGAGTTTGTTTCAAAGGGGAGATAATACAAATGATAAGAAAAATGTGTGAACCAATAATTTTGTTTTAAACAGACAACAAAAAATCACATTAAAGTACAGTGCATTTTGTTTAAATACAGATTGTATTCTGAATGTACACTATATACTGGCGGATTTATATACATATATATATATAAATATTTTGTAAAGTATATACAAAAAAAAAATGTATGCACAATTAATTATCCATTTTGTTTGAGGTGCTCAAATCATGAGGCAGAAAAACAACTTTTGAGCTGTACCAAACTTTTTTTTTTGAAATATCATAGATACAACTGATAAATTACATTAATCTGTTAAAACATGAACAACTTTTGAACCTTCAAAAATAAAAAATATCACAAGCTCATTGAGGGTTATGTATCAATTGTTTTTGTTACTTATAAAATAAAAAGTGAAAAACAAAAGAAATAAATATTCCAATACACCTTACCTCAAATAATATTGTATCAACAACAAGGTACAATACTAAGAAAACATTTGAAATACACAAGTTGCCATTTAAAATAGTGAATGAGAAACTGGTTTAGTCTAGTTATGTGGTGCTCAGAACATATAGACAAATCAAAAAATGCCAAGCCAATAAAAAAAATAAATTAGTTCACTACTAAATTCACAATAAATGCAAATTAATATACCAGTAAAATTATCAATTAAGGTTTAATCATGTATATGATAAAATTACAACAATACCACAAAAGATCAATAACTTATGTAAGTTATCTTGTTAGATAATTATGAAATATAAAGCAAAGCAACAACCACATTCACCAATACCATCAACTACAATAAAAATTACTCTGGCACTTTGAACAAAAAAAAAACATGTTTTAAAGTCACCATTAAATGTATAAACATACAGGATCTATGTACTTTCAGAGACAAAGAAGTGTTTTCTGTCATCATGTGAGTAGAGCAAGGGTAGTATTGAGACTACAGCTTGTTGATGAATACTTCTTTGATGTCATAACAAAAATTAAAAATCTGGATCATTCTGTGAGTTTGATGGTTTAGGGTTGACTTTGCACAACAGTCCACGCAACAGATTTGAGTAAGGTGCGTGAGAACTTTGGTTCTTGTCACACTGAGAGGGGGATAGAGGTGGGATCAATGGTAGTAGAGGAGGCCGTGAGATGATTGAGGGGGAAATCTGAGCAGCATCAGTATGTAAATCTGGTGTGTGGCCATTTAGAGCAAGCTGGTGTGTAGCAGCTCTCTGGTGGGACACAATTGGCATGTCTGATTTTAATGACTGCATTTGTTTTGCTTTCTGTAAGGCATCAACATGCCTAGTATCACTATTTACATGTGGTTGGGTATTTTTCTTCAAGTCATTAGTGTTTATAAACAATTGTGTGCTAGTTTGATGATTAGAATGAGAAGCTTGACGGGATAATGTTTCTAGCATGGAAGAGAACTTGGAATGAGCAGGCAAAGCAGGACTGGAGTTCACAAAAGGTTTTGAAGTAGCTAAAGATGAAGTGGGCTGCTCTTTGATCATGTGCGGTGACTTTAGGAGATTTTGTAACAAACTGGTATTTTTTGGCATCCCCTCTGCTTCAGTTGGAGCAGACAATAAATTCTGAAGAACTAAAGAGTGATTCAAGTCTTTAGTCTCTTTGGTAGAGGTTCCAATAAGAAACATTTCCTTTACTTTATTATTGTCATCTTTTTTGAAACTATTATGACCCCTACTATTATCTGTTTCATAATCATTAGTGAAATAAACTGGAACGTCATTGCTATCTTCCACATCTACCACTTCTTGCTTGACTATTAGTTCATCATTATGTCCCTTAACACAACCATTTAGATCACACTGGCCATTATTCATCTTTGGAACTTTAGTGGTTGAATCAGAAAAGATTTTCCCATTTCTCCCCCCACTGTGTTGTACAATCTCTCCTTTCTCTGCAGCCATCAACTCACATAACAAGCTGACTCTACCTTGTTCACTGGCCACCTGGTGAGCAGAGGAATCTTTAAATGCAGTAACAGATGAAGTCTGGATAGTGTCATTACCACAAAGAGAACCAACCTTCCTACAAGGGTGTGTTTCCCACTGCTTGACTGGGACATGTGACATGCATACAAGACAGACCATCAACACTCTTGTTTCTGGCTGCATTCTGTTTATAAACATGACACCAGCAACTTTGTCAGGATGATTCATTTTAGCATGATAGGCTAGACTCTGCAAGTTACAGTTGGCGAAGCTGCACCTTAAGCAGTAGAATACAGTCTGTGATGAATCCAACTTTTTAGCAGCCACTGCTAGAGAACGAAGTACCTGTGCGTAATTATTCCTTTGATCAACTTTATTGTCTAAAAAGTTATCTAGATGGCCAGAGTAGCACAGCTTGATATGTTGAAATATTTCCGCTCCTTCTATAGAAAAAAAGTTGCACGACGCATTAGGGCCGCAACAAAAATACATCAAAGATTCCTTCTGGTTTTGAAACGTGGCTTTGCAGAATGGCACATTGTTAGAATGCTTGGAAATCAAATGCTGTCTCATTTCTGTTTTGTTTCCCGTGGAATAAGTGCAATGTAAACAGGTTAAGTAAAAATGTGGCTGTTTTGCAACTGCAAGCTTGCACACCCTTCTAGGCATCTCTCGCTTTCTCTTACATCTGTCTTTTTCAAACTCTGTATTTCTCATCCCTTTGTTTGAGCTCATTTTATAATCTGAATCTGAAGAATGATCAGACTCTATATTTTGATCTGATTCATAAACATAATCAGCGTCATCATCATCATCATGTCTACGTTTTCGTGTAATTGATGTATCTTTCTTTAAATTGACACCCTCATCACTTGGTGATAAACTTTGGATAGCTCTGTAAAGGTTTGGACGTAAATTAGCATTAGTGATAGACGGGCTCATCTCAAAACCAGTGAGAGCGCCAAACTTTTTTCCACAAGGAAACTCCTCTGCTTTGTTTGAGTGATTGTCATAGAAAGGGGAACTAAGGGAATCAGTGTCACTACTGAGAAAATCTGTATCATGTCTTGTTGTTTTAAGATTCAACTCTAAACACTGATCTTTCAGACTTTTAAGTAACCCTGATGCTGTAAGCTCTGCTGATGATACACTATTTGATGTTCCAGTAAAGCAATGGTCAACTTCTTCTTGTTCTTGCTTTATTGCTCTGTCACATTCAACATTTAAAGCCATGCTATTGTTATTTCTTTGATTGATTTTCTGCTTTTCTTTCTGGGTTTTTTCAAGTTTCTTACAAGTTTCCAAATGTTTATCAAAAAGGCCTTTGTTATGAAATTCATAATTACATATTCCACATACAAGGTAGATGGGCATAGCTGGTGCACACACATCCTTATTAACCACAATGGCAGAGCCATTATTTGAATGAGGAACACTTCCAATGAGAAGTTCTTTGAGAGTCATATCTGATGCTCTTGGCCAACATGTGCTAGAGCTATTCAAATCCACTCGAGAAGGCTTAGAAGAATCATTTGGAACACAGTGAATGACGTTCTTATCATTTTTAATTTTTAATTGGGAGTCATTTCTGTTGATACCAGAATGTATCCCTGCACTTGCAGTCTCTTTGGGTTTCTGAACTAATAAATTTCTCAGAAGTTCATAGTTATCGCACTTCATTTTTAGCTTAGCTGATGACAGAGTTTGACCAATTCCAGTGTTATTTTTAGCAGTGTTGAAAGGTAAAACATCTTCATTTTCCAGACACCTTTGATCTTCATGATCTAGTAAAAAATTGTCCACTTTGCTTCCTGGTGGTGAGCTTACTGAGTCAGGACTTTTGGTTTTGAAAGTTAAATAGTTTTCAGGAGCACATTTGTCTGTACTTATACTTTGGAGTGGCTCTGATAAATGTTCAGATGTGCCTGAGGAATCATTTTTAGTTTCTTTAAAAATAAAGCTTGCTGAATTAGAAACTGCATCTTCCAATTGTTTTTGCAATCTTTCCACAGGAAGTGAAGAAATATTTGGACTCAAGCTTGCTTCTCTATCTTCAGGCTCTTTTTTCTCTGAAGCAGCAGTCAAACTTTGTGTACCAAATGAGGACAATGCACTTGGTAATGGAGATCTTTTGTCAGGAATAAAATCTTCAACTGGTATTTCGTGAACATTTTTTGTTTCCTCTTTCCATTGTGATATTCTCCGAGTCATATTAGAGGATTTAAAATTCTGACTCTCTGTTTTGACTAATTGCAGATCAGTTTTCTTAGCTGATGAAGGCTCTGTCAAAAAAGATGGCATAAGTGCACAATCACCACTTAGATTTTTAGCCGAATATCTGATAGCATCTTGGGTCTGTTTGTAGGTGGATGAAGGTGACACACTAAACCTGCGATTGCTGGATGATGTCACAGATGAATCTGAATCATTTAAGAAGTGAGGCATGTCATGGGACTGCTTGAGAAGATTTCTAACATTACCCAATGTAGTTTTTGCTACAGTTTCATCGTTTTCATTTCTGGACTCCTCAAAAATGTTCTCAGCTACAGCTTTGTCAAACCCACTATCTTTTTCACTGCTTTTACTCACTGTCATGGATGATGTATCTGGGTCTTTACTTTCCAAAGAGTTGATGTCATTGCTCGAAACAATGCTAGTCAAAAAATTATTTGCTGAATGGATATTGAGTTGTGTCTCTTTTGTGGAACTGTTCATTAAGGACGAGTTGACTGACTCACTTGCTAGGCTGCTGAGTGACACAGAAAACTGATTTAAAAATTTGATATTTCTTAACAGTTCAGATGTACTTAGCTGAACAGTTTTGGCAGACAGAATAGGTTGCATCGCCTCTGCATCAACATGTTTCTGAAGCTGATGCTGTATGAGGCCACAGCGAGTGAACGAGATGAAGTCATCGCATAAGTGACACTTGAAGACATGTTTCCCAGCAATGTGTTTTAGGAGATTAAGCTTGCTTGGGGTGTTGTGGTCACAAAAGTTACAGAAATAATAAGGCAGACTTACAGATGAATGAGACAAGCCATCACTGGATAACACTACGCTAGCCTGGGACAACAGAGCACACAGTGATGTTGAGTGAATTATTTTAGATCCTTCAATAGAAGACTCAGTAAAGAGAGCATCTAAACATGATGGTGGTAAACTCTGCCAGTTATCTAAGGCAACATTGTCCATTGGCATCTTTGGTGGACAAACTTTGCCAGTGACTAAGTAGCTTTCATCTTTAGAAGCCATAGTTTTTTCCATCTGAAAAAGAAAGTGCATTTTCTCATTAATGTTACATGGTTACTCAATGGTAAAGCATTCAGTTTTCAAACTGGAATTTTAACATAGAAGAAGCTGAGTTTCAGAATTTTTTTTTAGCCACCCTGATAAAACATGGCATTTTAGTTTGTAAAAAGCTATAAAGTATTTGATCTTATGCTGATCTGATGATAATTTTAGCAAAACAAATAGATAGGCTTAATCTCACCCCCCACACACACACATGTACCACTATGTCTTATGAAACTAAAAATTAACTCTATTCAAAAAGTAAATAATATTACTACCTAATAGTTTTAAAATGTTAAAATAAAATTGAAGCTTTGGGCTAAGGCTGCATTATTAACTATGGATTCTTTTAAAATGGGTAAACTTTAGCAGTTACATTTTTATTTCCTTCTATTTTTTTATTAAAGTTTGTTACTTTTTTAACAATCATATCACCTTCTTAAGAAGCATCAATTTATAAAACAGAAAAAGTCAAAAACTCTCTGTTACTAAGCTTTGGACAAGGCTAAGTTTAGTAGTGTTTTTAAAATAAAATGTGCTTATTTTACAGCATCAAGACTAGAATATTATGTTGATTTTAAAATAGTATTTTAAAATTGTTTTTAAAAAGCCTATAATTTGCAAGAGAGAAAAAGAAAAAAAAAAAATTCCAAGAGAGCTATGATAAAATTGTATGACAAGTAAAAAATATAAAAAAAATAATTTAAAAAAAAATGTATCTCCTTTATACAGCTGACCAACCTTTGTTAGAACAATTTGATAGGCCAATAATTCCAGACTTAAAGAGGTTGAGCAAAATGATCTTGAAGGTCTATTTTATTTATAATTCAGCTTTAATGAGTACAGCCTACATGCGGAAAAACCTGATGACGTCAGTTCAATTTCAGGACCAAATTTAATTTTAGAAGAAAATATTTCCAAAAATTTTAAGTCCAACATTTTTTTTTTTACTGATACTCATTTCAAGTCACGTTTGAAAAGCTGATTTTTTTTTTTACTAATAGAATATATATATATATATATAAAGCCATATTTCTGCCAAGTTTTATCACGATACCTTCATTTCTTCAATTGTTATCGATTATAATAAATTTGCATTGCTCCCTATGGAATTTTTAAGTTTTTTAATTTTTTGAAAACTAAGCTATTTGAAGACCAAAATCTTGCCTAGGCTAATAGATATAACAATTATAATGTATATTTTTAGATAGTTTTAAAAGAGTTTAAAATGTTTCTTCTATTTTTTAATATATATATATATATATTTCTAATTTTTTTTTTTATTTTAAAACACATTTGAAAAAAATTGTTTCAGAGGATTTTGATCCCACTTTCTAAATATTTTATTTTCTGCCACCACAAAGCCGCTATTTTGTCTACACCCCTCTGACAATTCTTGTAGCTCTAGACCTGATAATTTGTGAATTTCACCAATATTTACATTCTAAACAAGTGAAGTTCATAAATAGAAATAAAATCAGATTTGTGAGTTAGAAATTTACTATGAATACTGAGCTACTTATTAAATTTCTTATTTAATAAGTAGATTTATCCTCACGAAACTCAATTCCAACTTTTTAACTTTTTGAGAGGCGGGTGTGTCTCGCTGGCTCAGCAAGCAAGAGGCTCTCATCTTCGTTGTTTCATGTCAACCAACGAAAAATTGTTTTTTCAAAGATAATTTTTTTATTTCACATCCCTATAAATTAGGTAAGCCTAAATGCTAATTTGAAGTCTTAAGCAAAGGCAAGGCAAAAGATGCCAGGGTGGGCCTACAATTACAAGAAAGACAAGTAGTCTAAGTTGCACAGCTTCAGTCAGTTATACTGTTAAGTGTTATAGTTTATTTCCTACTAAGTTACTATGACTATGCATCCATTCAGCAAACAAAACATTAAAATTAAAACAATCACAATGATCGACAAGACAAGTTCATGAAGTTGATTGATCATTTTGATGTCAACAACAAAATAGATCTTTAGTCTTAGATCTAAAATTCTAAAAAAAAAAAAAAAAAAAAATTAAACACAACATCATGAGTAGATGATAGATCTAGTGACCTAGTCAATCTAGATCTAGAGTTTAGTTATAAGTTAATTTATTATTCATTTTATTGACTACTCAGACTACTGTACTGACCAGTACAGGTAACACTAACAGTAACAGTCTTAATTGTCTTAAACAGTAGACAGTCACTCACAGACTCTAGATCTAGATTCTATAATAATAATTCATTAAATAATAATAATATTATTATTATTTAATTAATTATTAGACTCTAGTTACTCTTCTATCATCATCTAGATCTAGTGTAGATATAAAAAATAACTTACATTCATGCCCAATCGATAAAAAGTTCTAACATGTTATCTCATGATGTTGAGTTGAGTAACGGTAATTTCAGTAGAAATTAATGTAGTCAGAGCTGCAACTCTATTACGTTTGTTATACCAGATCTTAATTCTAGAATCTGAAAAATTGTAATAATGGCGGAGAATATCAAAATTTTTGTAGTAACGTCCCTTGGGAAATTTCCAAATTTTTTCCTTTTTTTCTTTTATTTGGCAATCAGTGACCCGTAACATTAAGATTTAGCTCAAATTTCATAATAGCTAAGCAAGTAGACCGAAGATTTTTTTTTCTCCTTTTCTTCACCGCAGAGCTGCATAACCCTACCAGCTCCCCAAGTGGCATTTTGACCTTTAAAAAGAAAACGAGGTCAAGTAGATTTGTAGGCTACAGCTTGTTTATCAGGGAATGACCCGCTCTGTGACCTTTCCAAGTTCATAGCATCTCGTTCTGCGCACGCACTTTTTATTTTTGCACTACACAGTTAGATCTATAGCTTTTTATGTAAAAATTATAATGCATTGTTATATACAATAGAGCTAGTATATATATTTTATAATATACTGAATAACTTGGTTTGACCAGTCGAACACACAGACGTTATGAAATGATAAATAGGCCGACGAGAGTTGAGTTGTAGGGCCTACTCTTTAGACTTAGATCTATTCTATTGTGTTGACTTAAAATCAAACGCTATGCTCACAAAGCAAAGTGCTGCAAAGTATAGATCTTATATATTTATTTATAAAGAAATATATGAACACTAAATTTGGTGTATTTTAGTCTTTCCCAGGCCTATAACTTTTAATAGAATTAATTTTTTATTTAAATAAATATAGATTCATAAATTTATATCTGAATGTTTATGCTTAATTGCAAAAGTGCCCTCATTTTAGAGACGTCTATCAGCTTCAAGGTTCGTCAGAGAAACTCAACGAAGCGTCAATGGGAATCACCACTTTCGGTTTCGGCATAGTCATACATACTCTCCAATCTTTTTCACACGTAGAATTGACTATTAGGATTTGTTGTATTTTACCCATCACTCTGTGAAAGGTTTTACTAGGTCAATATTAGACACGTTTGAAAACCTACGTTAAATTCACATTACTACCCAGGGAAACTAGATCTGTCTAGATTTAACTGGGTCTGACCCCCGAAAAAAAAATTCATAATAAATATGACGCGTGTTTCTATGACGACCACAGGTGAATGGTGTGTGTATCGGTTGATCGGGCCCATTGTACTGACCAGGAGCTAGTCAGAAAATCGAGTAGGTCTACCCGGAGGAGGGGGGGAGGACAATGTGCATAAATCTGTATGTGTGGAAAGCACGCCATGCATTGTACCGACACTATTTTCAAACAATAATAAATCACATAAAGGTCACTTTAAAAATTGATGAAATAAAAAAAGTATAGCCTATATAAAAATGTCTCATTAAAAATGTATTTTTGTTTTAAAGTGTTTATTAAATTTCACAATATTTTGAATATGAAAATTTTATGACCTGCAAAATAAATAAATAAAAATATGGGAGAAGAGAGATATAATACACACAAACACAGATTCCCAGGGGCGGACTGGCTATATGGACATTCGGGCAAATGCCGGTGGGCCGGTACCCACATTGGCCGGTATGGCCACAGAAATTGCCGCATGAATGCCACTGTGACACGTAGGGCTACTGTTTAAAGGCTTTATAATATTCTCTTATAAGAGTGACCCTTAGAGTTCGTGTTTTTTTTTTAATCTTTTACCGACTCTAATTTAATATAACACGTTTTCCGAAATAACGTAATAGCCTTCACTTGAAAAGCTAGGCTTACGATGCGAGGAGTCCCGGGTTCAAAACCTGGACTGAGATTTTAATTTCGGGATCCACCCAGCCTAAATGTGTACCTGACAATAGTTGGGGAAGAGTGAAGGAGGTTGGTCATTGTGCTGGCCACATGACACCATCGTAAACCGTGGGCCACAAAAAAAACAGATGACCTTTTCAGAAATAGACCCATAGATCGTAAGGTCTGAAAGGGGTATTTTGTCAAAATTAACATAATGGTTTTGAGGACAGGTAGAATTAGATACCCATTATAGCCTATACAAGATAAGAGTCGGATGGTATAGAAATGTCCGGGCATATTTTGAACATACGCCCATCTTTTTTTTTCCTGTAAGACACCTAAAAATACACTATTATTTGCGGCGAAGGGCAAAAAGAAAGATGACGGGAAGAAAATAAAATCGATATCACCTAACCACCCTTTCTTTTAAATGACCCCCTTCCTCTTGGATAGTGTTATCAAACGTGCAGCAAAAGGATATGGCTCGCCCACCTTTTGAAGATGTGTCCCTTGTCTGGCAGTGAATCATGGACCACCAGCACCTACGCAAAGAAAGAGAGAAAACTAAACTCATTCCATTTGCGATGTCTTCGTAGGATCTTGAAAATCACATGGAAAGAAAAAGTGTGTAATGTCGAGATCCTTGCACGAACAGGTATTCCCAGCATCTTTACAGCCTCACAGCCCTCAGACAACGCCGCATGCGCTGGCTTGGACATCTTCGCCGGATGGAGGACAATCGCATACCGAAAGTTTTCCTCTACGGACAACACGCGACTGGCTCAAGAAAAACTGTTTAGAAGTGTGAATGTGTCTGGTTACCCTACCACTGAAGACCTGACCCACTTTGCTGAATTTGAAAAAGAGGTGGAAGCATACACACATCGATAATTAGTTTATTTATAATAGGCCTACAAATTAGTAAATAATTTTTACATTCTGTAATTTCTTTGAAAACGACCGTCTGCCCTTTCCCTCCCTTTTAGCTTAAGATGGCGGTATCGAATTGGGTTGGAAGATCGTCCTTACCGCAAGCAGTTTCCATGTTAAAGTGGTAGAAGCATTTATCATTGGCCTAAGCCTGTAGAATATTTGTGTTACACAAATAACAAACTAGTGTTTAAGAGGGAAGACATATTAGGAACTCATTTATTACGTAAAATAGGCTACTAGCGGTGTTGCACTGACGCGCTAGTGTGCAAATGTACATATATTATGTTACAAAGCCTGTATATACTTTAAGCACAAATACAAAGTTCTTTCGTCAATTTCCTACTTAACAGATAAAAAGATCTATGTAGATCTGGTTCTTAAAGCTACAGCTGATGTCACTCAGAATCATCCATCAATTAGTTGAATTTAAAAAAAAGCTGAATCTCTACTACTACTCTAAAAATACCATCTTCTTTTTTTTAGGTCAAGGTTACTTTTTTTTCTTGACAGATGACGTCAGCAAAGCCATTTCACATTCATAAAAAAAAAAACAACTAACATTGAATTCAATGACGCAGGTTAACTCATGCTTTAAATACACCACCCTTAGTTATACCCCCAGGTCTACATAACTATATAGGCCTACTAGAGGCTATTCTAATAATATCATTATTATCCTAGAGGTAATTTGTCACAAAATGTGTCCATTAGACTACAAATAAAAAAAAAACATTATAACTTAAGCAAATGAAATCTACATTCACACTACTGTCACTCGAACATTACACGTGAAAAGTTTCTATCCGAAAGTTGGATTATCTATTGAAAGATTTGATTGCCCAGGGGAACAAAGGAGCTCTCCTATCTGATTTTGTTATCGGTGTCTTGTATCTTTTATGTGATGGTAAAATGTTCAAATCGTGATCTAATGTGTGTTTCTACAAA
>JADKLZ010000130.1:28394622-28432246 GCA_021533235.1 Biomphalaria straminea | reverse complement strand
TATACCTCTGAAAACAGGTGACTTATATACCTTTGAAAACAGGTGACTTATATACCTCTGAAAACAGGTGACTTGTAGGCCTATACCTCTGAAAACAGGTGACTTACATACTTCTGAAAAGAATTGGTATATACCTCTAAAAATAGGCGAGATATAATTTAAAGAAAAAAGGGAATTACATTCTATTAAAATTTAGAACAGGTGAGATTATTGATATATTGGCCTATGCTATTAAAAACATGATCAGGACTTTCATAGGCCTACCTCTAAAAACAGGTGAGACTTGCAAACGGAATACCTATAAAAACAGGTGAGACTTGGAAACTACATGCTTCTGAAAAACAGTTGTGACTTAAGTCTAAATACTTCTGAGAAAGATACTTCTGACTTCTTTAGAAAACAGATGAAAGTTAGACCCAAATCCTTTAAAAAAACAACAACGTAGCAACAACAAGGCTACTTCAGTCACCCAGGTCACGGCTCTATGCGCCAAGGGTCTTTCTTTGTTCCTTTTGTGTGTATGTCACGCGGCCCTCGTAAGAACTCTCCCTAGTAGTCAATGAGCTCTCTGAAAGTCAACGTGGTTTACCGTTTTCGGGCTGCTAGAAATACATATTAATTATAGCTTTAATCATCTCTTAAACATGTGTGGACTATATATTGAGGTTTGACATTATTGTATTGTGCAAAACTAAAACTGACTCAAAGTAACTTCACCACCTTAACCTATCCTTTAGTCTGTTGGACAGTTGGGGCACTACACAAGATCTGTTAACCGTCTTTCCCTAAGTAAACTAGGTCATTAAAAATCCTATTTAAAAAAAAAGTTCGTAATGGAGATGTAAGGGTGGAAGTAGAGACTCGTGTATGATGCAGACGTGGTGGACAAAGTGAGGAGATATGTTCTCGTAAGGCACTAAATACACTAGGATTTCTTAGTGGCTGTACACTTCATCTCATTCTAATCATACTCTGTGTTTACTTTTTTAAAATAATGGGGCGGGACGCATGGTTTCCACTCGGTTAGATCATTCCTTGATTGCAGGAAATAAAACGGTGTTACACACTTTGAACTGTTTCAACAAAAATATTTCCCCAGAAGCCCCCAAAGTGTAATGAGAAAAGTCTGCAAAGATTCACCGACCAAGGCCTCGGTCAAATTTGCTACTCCCAAAACCATGAAGAAGAAAAAAGTGTCGATTCGTAAAAAACTTGGAAGCAACGCAAAGAAACAAACTCCAGGGCCAACACTTGCGCAAAACAATAGCAACAGCGACTTGAGATACTGCGTATTAGAAGACCAGCTGATGGAGTTGCACGAGCGGATCAATCACTTGACAGATTTGACCACAGACTCTCTGCAGTCCTTGGACAAAGCAGTAGTAGAGACCAGCAACGATCTGAACAGGGTCGGCCTGATGATGGCTGATGCTCTTGTCGCCTTGGAGGAGACTAAGCTGGGTCTGGTCAACATCGCCAAACAGATCATCTCCGTTGTGCATCTTGAAGGGAAAAAGGGATCAGAGACTACTGCCACATTAGTTCACGATTTAATTGGGAAGTTTGAGACCAAGCTGCAGCGTATTCAATATTCAGTCGACACTGGCGCACGTGAAACTGTTGGCAAAACTCAGGAGAGAGATACATCGAAACAATTCACTTATTTGTGAACAAAAAAAAAGAAGAAATAAAAAAAAAACAATAAAAAAAAAACAGAAATAGATCAGGGACGTAGGTAGGAATCTTCCAATCTTTAGGGGCCCGGGGGGGATTGACCTTTTTGGGACCCCTGCATTTTGCGTAATATTTAATATTTAAAGTTAAAAAACACTAATATAGGGGCCCCCCTCAAGTGGGGGATTTTCAAAATCTCCTCCCCCCACCCTAGCTACGCCACTGTTGTGCATTTTACAATATGTGTGTGTGTGTGTGTGTGTGAAAAGAAATATACTGGTTACATTTGTTGAAAGCAAAGAGAAGAAATCTGATTCAAAATTAATTGAAACCCATGTGGGAGAGTGCCTTTTAAAACAAGAGAAGCAGAGATAAAAATTAAATGCAGTTAGAACCAGAGAGAAAGAAAGAGAGATGAATTAAATGTATTAAAAATGAATATATTTAGAGAGAGTTGAATTAATTGTATTTAAAAGAGAAAGAGAGACAGAAAAGAATTCAAGCAGGGCCGGATTTACCTACCGGGAACAAACGATATAGTTTAGGTCTGCTTAGGGTCTCAAGAAATATTTAGTACCGGCCCATATCTCAAGTCTAATTACGGCACTGAAGGTTAGCTTAAACCAAGGAGAGAAAGAGAAGAATTAAATGTTCATACCGAAGAGACCTTAGATGATGCTAACATAAAATTTCTTAAGTATAATATAACCGTGACCTTGACTAAGGTAGCAGACTTGACCTTGAATAACATTAATTATACCGCCGTTCCTGGTGTCAAGAGTAGCCAAGACTGTCTTTAAAAAGACATGACATCATTTGTAGGCAGTGCACATTTAAACTCAACAGAGCGATGTAGTGTCAGAATTCTGGCACACGTGATAACTTGCCGCGCCTTTTAAAAGTAGCACATTTGCAATAACCTCTGCGGCAGTACACTATCATTATCATGAACAAGTTTTGTTTTTTTTTTAATGTATGCGGTATATATTTAAATTCTATTGGTATAAAAATCTGTGTGTATGGGGGGGGGGGGGGCTGTATAAATCTAATGTCGGCCAGTTGGTTTACTTTGTTACAAGCAAATCTCCTCCTTGAAATACTGTCAATGATGTCAACAATGTCAAACCATGGGGAGATGACAGGTCTGGGCTAAGTGACCTTTGACCACCTACTCCTACATCTATACATCAAGCTTAAGGTCTCATTGTAGCTATGTACAGTTACAATAATTTTTTCGTGCCAAATTCATAAAGACACAAAAAGAAGGTACAATAAGAATTATTATCACCGAGTTAGTTCTCAAAACTACTTTATGAACATTTCAATACATTTTTTCAAGCCCAAAACTGGATGTTTATTAATAAGTTATTGTTTGCATAGGTACTGTACACAAGAGATTACCTCAAACCAATGTCAATTTAACTAAATTCAGATATTTTTTTTTTTAAGTTCTCAAATAGAACATTTTCACCACAGGACCACAATATGTCTCAGGGTGTGAGTGACCTTAAAATATTAGAAACAAAGTGTTACATTGATATAACTTACTGATAATAAACTGATGAAAATAGTAAGAGAATGTGATGACAGATATTTTAATGAAACTGCTTCACTGAAGTCCCAAGCCAGAGAGAGAAACTAACCTGTGTAGTGTATAGAATTACAATGACATGAACATATTCTTAACAAACATAATAACAGTTTTATATGCACTCAACAAACCATCATTGTACAATGGGACTAGAAGGCACATGTTAATTTCAGTTTACATTTGTTTACTTTTTACAAAGCTTGTCAGCTCACATCTGTCTGTGTCTCGTAAAAAGTTAGTACATGTAATTTCTCCCACACCCTATCTTGGAAAAGTTGAAATTTTACCTGACAAAAGATGATCAATATTTTAAAAAAATTAGTTAATGCTAATTAATTATGTTTTTATATTAAACAAGGAAAAGAAATCATTCTTGACAGATGTAATGGTAAGCTTGAGCCCTGAGTGAAAATTTTTTTAAATGCTTTTAAAAGGCGATCACAGTAAAATTGACATAGATTACCCCCCTCCCCCTTTCCTAACTGGTCGAGACAAGCGTTAGAATCATGTGCAGCGAAAAAGCTAAAAGCATGACATTGTGCTAAATAAAAATCGGTAAATATATTTCTAATTGCACAGATTTATTAATGTTAGCCTACATATATTACAAATTTAATCATGTGACTGATCCAAACTAACTTGTACAATTACCCTTAATATCAGCTTTGTTTTTTGTTTGTTTTTTTTTCAATTTTTTAAAAATGTTTTCTTCATAAGTAAAAAAATCTGCCAGAGGTGTTTGGTTTGTATCTTTAATATGTGGATTACCAAATCCCAACACAGGACAAGTAATAACAGCTATACAATACTGCATGCCATTTGCCATTAACAAATAATAATAATTTGAATTACAGAATCAACTTATGCATAGCATAGTGACATCAGAACATGAACTACATGAAATATGACAAATTAAACAAGTGTACATGGAATCAATTCAACTGATCCACCAACTTGAATAGTTCTCTACTTTCTTCTGGAATAATGTACATTTCTATAAATTATTGAGTGTCATACAAGCTAACTGGATATTTTCAGATAGCATGTGTTTCAATTTAAATTATTTCCAGACTTGCTCAATAAATCGTTGAAGCCCAACTAATCACTAGTAAATGCCTGAAGGCCTGTGATAGCTCGTCCCAAAATGAGAGCATGAATATCATGAGTTCCTGAAAATAAAATAAAAAATTTAGAGCTATATGCTAATTGAAACATGATTTTCTGACTAAATTTGGAAAAACTAGTATAAAAAAAAGAATTTAATTAATTTGTACTTTTATGTTCAGATAATCTAGCCAACTGAACATTGATAATTTAGTAGTCATTGAAAAAATAAGAGATTAAAAAAATTGGCTTGTATGAGAATCAAAACCCTGCTTTTCATGTTACTAGCACAATGCTCAATCAAATGAGCTATCTTTCCCCACTATGACTGGAATTTTAGCTTGAAATGTATTAATCAATTGATTACTAGAGTGTCTGACCAACTTCCAATTTTTTTTTTGGTTTACATTTCCTTCCATGAAGAAAGTGTAGGCTGATTAATTAATTTTTAGCTTTTATATAGCTCTACTTTCATGTTTATAGCTTGCTCAGAGCGCTACGGTCCAATCTTGTTTATGGACCAGTGGGGAAGGGGGATATCTGGGAGAAGGTTTTCTGTGCTGCTTTTAAGTGCTCAGTAACCACAACTCTGCTCGGGTGTCGAACCGATAGCCCCCTTCATAGGTAGTCAAGCCAAGTTCAAGCATACTTAGCCTCTGGACCACGCTTCCCTGATAGTAGGAATTAAAAAAAAAAGATCAATTCTAACCAAAGTGTTAGTTTTGAGTTCCATTTTGGTATTGCCTACAATAAACAAGTCACTGACCTTCATAAGTGTTAACTGCCTCAAGGTTCATCACATGTCTAATGATGTGATACTCATCTGAGATTCCATTGCCACCTAACATGTCACGGGCTGTCCTAGCAATGTCCAAGGACTTACCACAATTGTTACGTTTAAGAAGTGAAATCATTTCTGGTGTGGCACTTTAAGAAAATAAAGAATAGAAAATGGAGTTAATTGTATACATTATTAACTTATCAACTGGCCATTCTGAAAACTTTCAAACAAATTCAAAACACTGAGTATGTTTTTTTTTTTACAAAGCTTATATCAATTACTATGTCTGTCAGTCTAGTAAAAATGTTAAACATAAAGTGCACAAAATAAACTAATTTGATATTTACACAATTTAAACCATATTGATATCTTCAAGTTCATCTATTGGAAATAATTGTTTCCTTTTAAGTGGTAATAATATTTTGTAAGAAAAGAAATTGCAGATTGAACATTTTCACAACTCTCTGTGCCCAGTTTGAAACTTGAAAATCACATTTACTTACAGATCTTGGTCTTTCAATCTGCCTACTTGTAAACATCCAAAGAGTCCAAGGGAAATCTCTGTTAGCATATCAGCTAGTTTTTTTTGTATTAACTGGTTCTTTGCTAATGGTTTACCAAACTGTATTCTGAAAGATTTTCATTTCACATTTAATCAATAACTTAATTTCCCTTTTTTTTTATTATCAGAAATTTAAAATATCTGAGAATTTGTTTAATGTTTTTAAAATTAAGTGACCTGATTACCTGTCTAATGTATACTGTCGAGCAGTCTCCAAGCAAAATTCAGCTGCTCCGAGAGTACCCCAAGCAATGCCAAACCTGGCACTATTTAAGCAACCAAAAGGTCCCTATAATCATTTAATAGAATAAAAATGTACAGTTGAAAACCTTAAAACTCAGTTTATCAATACTCAACTAAGAAAGTCAAATGCTAAATATAGGCCTAAAATTCATAAAAATTCATTTATTAACACGCACAGTTAAACACATGAAAAAAAGAAAAATTAAGCTGGTTTTTTAAATAATTTAATCCCAAAGGAAGCAATGGAGTTTTTGTTTTTGTAAATGGTCACTTGCAAATATTTTCAGAATAAGTTTAAAATCGACAACTTATAAAAATGTACTTTAATATTAATTAATTCAATGCATTTAAAAAACTATTTCAAAAGCGATATAAAGCCTAAATTTATTTTAAAAAATTCAAACCTAGGTCAGAAAAAAAACTTACAGCCAATCCTGAAACATTTGGTAGTAAATTTGTTTCTGGCACTTCCACATCTTCCATGACTATCTGGCCAGTGACACTTGCCCTGAGTGAGAATTTTCCTTGTATCTTGGGAGCACTCAAGCCTTTCATGCCTTTCTCAAGGATAAATCCTCTGATCTGTTTGTTATGAACATCAGATTTTGCCCACACGATAAATACATCAGCAATAGGTGAGTTTGTGATCCTTTTAGAACAGAACATCAGCATTCAATGAAATGGAGTTTTCTCTTTTATTTTCTCTTTATAAAAATTGTTTTTTTTTTAGTTTCATTATAAAATAATTTTAAATAAAGTATAGCAATAAAAAAATAAAAAACACAAAATTCTGCTGGTTTTATTTATCTCATTTTCTTATATTAATTATATTTGAATAAAATGATTAAATCAATATTTTATTGACAAGCATTGAAAAAAAAAAGTCATGTTGAATTTTTTTTCCACACAAGGATATCAGAGTTATACCATGTTTTTGACCCAGTAAGTTTGAATGCTTTTTTCTGTGAGTCGTATTTAGCATGTGTCTCCATGCCACCAGGATTACTTCCATGATTAGGTTCTGTTAGCCCGAAACAACCAATCAATTCACCACGAGCTGTTGAAATACAATAATATCAATCTTTTAAAGAACAATAAAAATAAATTCTATTTCTTTATAATTTAAACTTGATTTCCTACCTAACTATTGTCAAGAACAAAAAGTTTACTATCTGGCCATGCTGAAAGATAATTAGGTCAGGCAAATATTTTACAAGTGGTGTCAGTGGACACTTCTGTTGTCATAAAGTCAAGTGGTGGAAGGGAATGGGTTTATAATGTAGGCTCAATAATATGTCAATCTGTTTTATATATCGTACCTAGTTTTGGTAAGTATTTTTGTTTCTGTTCTTCTGTTCCATATGCATATATAGGCCACATCACAAGACTAGACTGAACGCTCATGGCTGATCTATAGCTACTGTCGACTCTGAAATCAAGAAAAATACCACTTAGTTGAGCTAATGCTTTATACCACATACATGCCATATATAATATTACACCCATCAGCATTATTGGATAATTCAAAAGACAAGCACAGAGCTGTTCATTACTCACTGACACACTGATTACCTTTCTAGTTCTCTTGCTAGCAGACCATAACCAACTGATGAAATGCCAGCACACCCGTAGCCCGAGATCATTGGACCCAGAACACCAAGTTCTCCCATTTCACGCATGATTGCTGGGTCAAAAACTGAAAATATTGGTCATAGACATGAAAACAACAGCATAACTTTAAAGGTTAAGAAATAAATTGTAACAATTCTAAAAAAAAAAAATTTGCTTTTTTTTTTAAAAGTGAATAACACAAAACCAAGCTATTGTTTGTGTTATAATATTATTATAAATTATGTAATGACTAGTAGACACTAACAACACGTTCTTGTCTGTGTAAATGCTCTTCAATTCATGTTAGATTGTCCCTATGTATAGGCCTAAAAGGAATTTAATTATGCCTCCTCTCTATTAATAAGCACAATCTTTCAACATGTCATGGGTTACAATAATGAGATGGGCCAAACAAAACAATAACATTTACTATTGATAACTTACTTTCATTTCTGTTAGCTTCTGTGATTCGGGGCATAAGTTTTTCCTGACAATATGCTCTGAACTGGTCTCTCACTATAATTTCTTCTTCGGTGAGATGACTTTCAAGATTCAGTGCATCTCTCCAGTTAAACTCAACTGAAAAATACAAATTGTAACTTTCTAAATATAATTATTAATACATAGTGCTACTACTGTACAAGTATTAGAATATGTCTATACAGTATCACAATAAGATACAGACATTGTTAATTTTTGCACTTATTTGATAGAATAAATGGCAGTACCTTTATCATGTTTTCCCTTTTTTGTCTGTGCTGTGTTACAATTGGTCAAGGTATAACAACAACAATAAAACATTAAATATTTTCTAGTAAAGGACTTTGTTTTTTGTTTTGTTTTTGCCAAAAGTAAACCCATCTCACTTCCTTGGTTCCCTTAAAAACATCATAGAAGCCTATTTCCTTATTCACAAAATGTGTATTCTATCACAATTATTGTTCAGTGAGGTTATCAAGAGGAACAATATAAATAAATTTAGATCTAGTTTAGAGTTTTTCTTTATAGCTGGTGTCCTCCTAAATGAAGAAAAAAAATTCTGCCCCCCCCCTTCCCTTTTAGCAGCTGGGTCCTGGAGTTTAAGTGTAAACTCCCACTGTGGGGTCCAGGAAGGTTTAAAGAATGTACTGCAAAAGAAAGGAAATGTAAAGACATAAAACACAATTTAGAACTAAAATCACTTCAGTTATTACATTTTTTCTTCGGAAATAGTGTTTCGCACATCACTTTTTATTGTTTTGTATATTAGAAAAAGTTCTTCATGGAGATACTATAGGAGATGCAGCAAGTTTCCCTTCCTTCCCGTAAGGGTGACAGGGGAAGCGCTGTCAGCAATAGGGGCGACCCCACATTTTGAGTTGCATCCAAGTAATAAAAAACAGAATGTACTGAATTTTTAAAAAGTCCCTTTTAATTTTAAGTTTTATCTAGAGATCTACATACTATTATTATTTTTTATTAAATTAGTATTATCTAGCACTGTAGGTAATAATAATAGTATAACTTTAAAAATTAAGACATATATATACTTGGTATATTGACAATGGATAATGATAATCTAGACCTATAAGACAATAAATATAAATTCTAAAACTGATAAAGAAAAAAAAGTAATAGAGCTAAGAGTTAAAAGAGTTGGAGTAATTGTTATTCACATTGAGATGATGATGGCAATTGTAAGCTAGAGACTTAGTCCACATAAACTTAGAGTACTTAGATTTAGTAAGTTAGACTAGACTAGAGTCTAGAGATAGTCATGTCATAGTTATGATAGTATTGTCAGTATTGAAGCATTGATACTATTGATAGTAAGATAGTAGAGTAGACACTACATACATAAGTTACATGGTCTCACTAGTGTGTAGAGTGTAGACTGTGAGTGTGACTAGACTATGTGATATGATGTCACTATAGACTATACTATAGTCACTATAGACGATAGTAGACTATTATGATTATCCTATTCTATTCTGTCTATAGTCTATAATTAAACTATAATTAGTATAATATATTTATAAATAATAATTAATATAATAAAAATATTATACTAGACTAGAGTCGAGTGTCTAGACTGTCTAGAGAGTCGTTAAATGTTGGAAAGAACAGTCCCTAAATTAATCTTTTAGTATGACTAATTTGTAAAAAGGATACAGCCAACTGCAGCAGCACTTGAAGTGTTCCTAAGTTGCTTTTGAACAATATTAGGGTTACATTTAATAAAACGAAGTATTGAGCCTCTGATAGATGCCATGTTTATGTTTCGTAAGGGTCAACTTCATATCTCAAGAACTTTCACTCTTAAATTTACGTAATTTCTAGTATGACTTGATTACCTCCCTGTCTGATTGTGAGGTATGCCTCGGAACTGTGGTATCAATGGTCCTCAGTTCGAACCGAGACTAAGTATCCTTCCAAACCTTTCCCGTCGCCCTGAGGGTGGTTTTGGCTAGGATGTAGAATCTAATAATCTTAAATTCTGACTCAGATAGGAAGGAACATCCGAAACATGCAAAGCAAGCATTAATTAGCTAGCACGACTAGATTGACACAAGGCGTAGGACGTCATGCTGTTACAAAGGAACGTCTGAAATTTATAAAACATAAAAATCATGAGGATTCAGGGTTTCGCTGGGAACCATTTAAAAAATCTACACCCCTGTCACCCTAACCCCCACCCCTCAAAAAAAAAAAAAAAAAAACACCAAAAATACACTAAAACAAAACTACAGTTCCAAAATTTCATGAGCGTAGCCAGGTGAAGTTTTGAGGTTCATAACTATTCTAGTGTACAAATGAATAAGATCCGGGGAAAAAATCTGAATGGTCTAGCTGATATGAACCTAAATAAGACAACAAAAACTGAAACACCTCCCTCCCGAAATAAGTTCTGTCTACGCTTATGATTAACAGACTTTTTTCCATAATAATTAGGAAATTTCTAGACACTCGTGGAAATGTTATAGTCGTGGAAAATATTGTTCCAGCAAAACTATTGATTCATCGAAAAAAAAAAATTCAAGTTAGCTATACAATATGCACATAGGACTATGCGCCTTCAAGTTCAAGGATATCGTAATACTTATAAGCTCCTCCTTCGAGGTCGAAGTTGAGCACAATCTCATTTTCTATTTATTCGTAGATGGCTATGAAGTTCTATCTTCGCTTGAAAAGTTGGAAAGGTTGGGTCTTCTGCAGTAATGCCTGCTTTTTGTTTTCTAACAAATTGTTCTCTGTAGTCGGCTATCGTCTCGTGCTCTGCGTCTGGAAGACGATCAATGACGTGGGTGCCCCACCACTCCTTGAGTGAAGTCTTCTTAACAGTGTATTGCATCTTTTGAATAGATATCTCTTCATCTTCTGGCAAAGTTTACGTTTATCTTGCAGTGGTTTTCATTCCGGGGGTGCTATATAGAACGCATCTCAAGTTTCTAGAATAACACCACCAAAAGTGCCTGCGATGGCAAATGAAGACAAGCTTACAGTGCTTATAAAGATATAAAAACACAAACGTTGACAGTAGAGGCGAATTTTATTGTTTAACAGTTGCATTGGGTGGGGCAACTTAATGCTAATGGGGGTGGGGGGGGGTTAGTGATCGTATTCTTGAGTCTTTTTCGGTAAACTTCAATAAGGAACTTTAGGAAGACGGCGCAACAGAGCTGTGTCCGGGTCAGCTGCAGAAATGCAGTACAATTGAGTTAAAGCGAACACTCCATTCTATTGAAAGGGATCCATGTTAAATGAAGAATGGTCAGAAAATACCGATACTGAATAGTCAGAGACATTTGGGGTAGATGTAGCAAACAAAGAATGTAAGTCGTCGTCAGAAGGTCTTTATGTCAAGCAACACGTCTTATGACGAACCTTTTTGGTCACGGAACTAATGTCCACACTACGATGTTACCTTGTGTACGAGAAATTTGAACGTTTTGAAGTGAAAAAAGGTGTTTGTGAACTCGCGTTCTTTTCTGTAAGTAAACGTTTAGGCCTACTGCCTTTCGCGGAAATTTACCGAAATCTCTTTATTTTAATGTTTTCAAACTTTGGTAATTATGTCGTTTTTTACTCGATACACATAAAAATGAAATGATAATCATGCTCTTCTTCGATTTTGAAGATTATTGAGTACAGTATTTGACTTGGCTACATAATACCAGCTTGTTGTCCGGCGGTGGTCGATTTAGGTTTTCTTTTTGCCATCTAGGTCTGCCATAGGCAGTGGATTTTCTTTCGTTTCAAATGGGAGTCCCGTTGCCTTTTTTAAGAAACCTTCAGCTGTCTCATTCAGAAGCCGACAGCTACCAGGTGCCCTCTGTATTGTCGACGATCTCATCAGAATACGACTGCCTTTGGCATACGGGCGTCCCTTATACGTTATATGTGTCCTGCCCTACGTAGCTTTTGACCTATATGATTGAGAGCAGACAGTGAAAAAAAAAAAGACCGTATTCCCGCTTCTCTTTCCAGCACTTAAAAAGTTGCCCCACAGATTGGAAAACGGTGAATACAAGAAAATACCTGTCACCAAACGAATTATTAAGCTGGAGGACCCCCCCCCCCCAAACAAAAATGAATTACCTACAGTCGAATAAAGACGCTGTCTACTAAAAGACAATTAATAGCCTATCATTTTCATTTGTGCCTGAAAAGTTAAAATGTGAAGGACACAGTTAAAATACCGCACTCTTTCATGATGTTGGGAATCGAAGATATTCGGCTTATTATTAAAATATCTAATATAGAGCCTAAATCTGCTACTTTGCTAGCAATTTGGATTAGACAAGTTTATTCTATTTCATGTCAAAATTTTATATGGGTACACCTATATCAAACACGCGTTAAATGTAATTTATCCCTGTTGTATTGTAGAACGCAACAATAATCTAAGACTCAATCGGCAGACTTGTTTTGCACCTAGCTCGCAGCTCATAAGCCTCTAGAACCTTTCAAGTTTTAATTCATCTTATACAACATTTTCGTTCTTTTCCCATCTTGACCAAACTCCTTAAAACACGAGAGACATTCCCTGCCCCGTCATTTTTAACCGTCACACAAGTACAAAGTTATATGTTATGTATACTTTAGTTTCATTTTTAACAATAGGTAATATTCGTTTTCGATTATACAAGACAATTAATGGATATTTCCTCTCCCCCTAACCCCTCTCCAACCGATTGCTAACTCACAAATCTATTATCATCATGCAAAACAAAGTGAATTTGAAATGTTGTAGATAAAAAAAAGGGCTATCTCTCACTCAACCGGTCAACCCCCTCTGTACATTGTTGTGATAAGGGCACAGCTCTAGTTTTTCCCACTGAGATCACACACATTTCTCACTTGTCCAACACAGGGGAAATAGCTTGATCTAGTATTTGTAAGCGGGCCCAAGGTTACTCTGGTGGTCAGCAGACGTAAAGATTGCAAGAAAACTGCACACGATCTAAGTGAGATTCTTAAAATAACATCGAGGTGAGTAGAGATGACTGCATTTACTTTAAAATGTGTTTGCTCTTTTTTTTTTTTAAAGGCATTCTTTTGTACAAAATGATAACGTTTCAATTCTATCTTGGAGTCAATTGGCATTAGTGCACAATAACACACACTTATCCGCCAACAAGGCAACAAAAAATGTCAAGGAGCAGTCTAAAACAGTGCAATGTGGTATAGAGAGTTCTAATTTTAAGTGTGTAGGCATAACCTAATTCTAGAGCAAGCTGTTCGTGTGTTGTAATGACAGTTAATATTACTAAACATTGCGTAGTATTATAATATAGTCCGCCTATCTTTCGCAAATCGATTTATTTTTACAAACTCTATTATTACATGTTATGTAACTAAATCAATTTGTTTGATATGCCTACTAAGTTGTTGTTATTTTTTAAGTGTAGGTAATCTAGACTATTTGCGAGATATCGTGAAAAAAAGCTGCAAACTAGGTGAATATTTGATACCGGTATTTTGATGATATATTGATGATTCGCAACTCTTTGTAGCATATATAACTACATAATAGATATATATCAAAGTCATGGTGAATGCAAGCTAAATCTGTATTGTAAGCGTAAACTACCACTGAATGATTGATTCATTTATGTATAAAGAGATCTCATCAACTGCCGAATTGATTCGCATGAAATTAAGTCCTTTTACCTCTAATGTGTTTGCTATGATAATAGCACTGTAATAATAGATGGTTCTAAATCAACACCAATAACAGTAAACTAAGGTGTACCACAAGGAACAGTCTTAGGTCCACTACTATTTCTAATTTACATAAACGATTTACCTAATTGCATTAGTTCAGGAACAAAAGTTAGATTATTTGCAGATGATTGCATAATATATAGGACAATAAAAACAACACAAGACACAGAAATTTTACAAAAAGAATTAGATAAATTACAGAAACGGGAATCAAATTGGAGCATGTCTTTCCACCCAGAAAAATGTCAGTTATTAAGAGTAACAAAAAAACTAAAACAAATTAATTCCACTTATCTTATTCATGGTAAACCAGTAACACAGACTAAAAACGCAAAATACCTAGGTGTTATAATAAATGAAAAACTGTCATGGAATCCCCATATTGATGAAACTATAAAAAAATCAAACAAAGCATTAGGGTTTATTAAAAGAAATTTCTATAAATCAAAAAAGGACATAAAACTAAAATGCTATTTAACCTTGGTTAGGCCAATAATAGAATATGCATCCTCTGTTTGGGACCCCTCAACTCAAGAAAACATTAAGAAACTAGAACAGACACAAAATAGAGCAGTACGATTCATAACAAACGAATATTCACATTTCACTAGAGTAACACCTTTAGTAAAATCACTAAATTTAGAAAGCCTTCAGGATAGAAGACTTAAGAGTAAAGTAGCAATTATACACAAAACACTGAACCATAATCTCCAAATACAAAAACAAAACTTAATAAAATACTCAGAAAGACACAAAGATAAAGACACATTCCTCATCCCATATGCTAGGACAAATCTGTACAAATGCTCTTTCTTCCCTAGTGCCATTAGAGCATGGAATGGTTTGCCTGAGCTAGCCAGGAAAACCAGTGACTTGGCAGAATTTAAGTCACTGGTAAATATGCATGACTGAATGCATGACGCGTAGGACGTAATCATCTTCTTTTTTGAAGTAACGTCTGTATTATATAAGATAAGATAAGATATGATATTCGACAGATTCGCAGCCTGAAGGACGCAGTATAGTCCGCCTTAGCAGAATAGCATACAAAAGTTAGATTTTTTTTCGAGAGAAAACAAGGACTAAGTGATTTCGCACGTGTGCATGTGTAGATAAGACTACCATACTCTGTCTTTTCCCTACATCATCATCTACATTTCCTCTCATAGAATAGAATTTAGAACCCACATAATTGCCAGTGTGAATGTGAAGGATTATTCACAGACCTGTTAACTTATCAAATCTGTTTTCGGGAAGTTGAAGTTAATGCAATCTTATATAACTATGTGTTATAGAATTAAAATGCTTAAGTAAATGCAGTGCTGGGGAGGGGGCATTCAAAAAGGCACAAATAAACGATTAGTATTAATTAAATAAAATTGATTTTTTTTCCCCCTATAAAACAATGCCAAAAAAAAATAAAGTGTGGCGAAAGAAGGGCATTTATTTGAACACTTGTGAACACTTACCTTGAGGCAACATAAGCAATTACTTAGGGCCCCAACTTGCCCGGAGCCCCCCCCCCCTGTGAAAGAGGGGCCTAGAGTTTCCCTTTAAGACCTTGCAATAAATAGGGCAGATGATCTGTGACCCACAGTTACCGAGGGTATCATGTGGCCACAACGACCACTACCATTAGGCCTACTTTTGCCCAACTAATGTCAGTTTGGCTGTGAGGCGCCCTAATGATCCCGAAATTGAAAATCCAGTCTTCAGCAGGATTCAAATCCAGGACCCCTCAGCTTGGAAGCACAGCACTTCCTCCTTACATGGATCAAGGATATTTTCAATCCTTTTTAGGAAACAGCAAAGGAAAAATTGCATTATGTTGATTAAAAGATATAACGAGGGGCCCCATATCTATAAGCTTAGAACCTTAACAAATCTAAATCCGGCCCTGCCTGAAACTGATGGTTTAAAGAAAAGTGTGCGGTGTCATAGAGATCTCCGTATATTGCTTGCCTTACGAGAATAAGTGATGTACAAGACAAAAACAAAAAGTTCTACATCTAGAATTCACAAATTGAAAAGTGTCTGGGAGGATGCTTTAAAAAAAGTTAGTGAGTGACATTATAATGACAGACATTGTGAAAGCGGGGGTGGGGGAAAGTTCTGCCTCAAGGCAACATAAAGTACCGGTATAATAAAAATGTTGATATTAAATTGAGAACCCGAGCCCTTTACCATAATAAACTATTAAATACACCGCTTATTCTCACCCTTCACTATTGGCCCACTTTACAAAAATTTTTTTTTTTTAATTTCATTTTTGAAATTAAATATATACAATGTACAAGATATTTGAATTTTTAATAGGCGCGTCCTCGAGTCCAACGATAAAGGAAGAGTAAAGCATAATTGCTACGGTCTATAATGTCTATATGCAAAATGTATAACTATGTTAATGCTAATTAAGGTAGGCCTACATACATTGCTATTGTCATGTATCTAGACCGGTGGTTCTCGGGTCCACGAGACGATCGTAAGGGTCCTGCAGAAAGATGAAAATTGTATACAATTAATAGGCCTATAACTTCTTTGCTAAAAGCCAGTTTATCCAATCTGATAATGTTAATAATAATCAACTTGCCCCTCACTATTGTTTAATATGTCTATTACGTAGGGGCCTACAATTCTATGACGACCTAAATCAAATATATGAAAACATTTTCGACTGGGTATTGAACTCTTGAGTGTAGACCAACTCAGATTCCAAACACAGTCTATAATAATATATAAACAGCTTATTGAAATATCCACAATTGAGAGGGATATAAGGCAAAAGGTGCCCCTGTCAGACTTGGCAAGTCAAAACTTGAAGAGTTGAACAAGTTCACCTACCTTGGCAGCATCATATAACAAACGATGACGTAGCGTGCAGTATAAGAAATGTAGTTAGCATTTTCCAAAGGCTGCAGCCTATTTGGACAAGCTATTAGAATCGAGACAAAAATACACCTTCTTAATCTTAACACAATCGTCATCCCAACAGCAACCTATGCATATGAGACATGGAAGTCATCTGCCAAAATTGAGAAAAGACTAAATGTGGCTCAACAATAATGGCTAAGACAGATTTTAGGAGTCAGTTATATAGATCAGGTCTCAAAAAAGGAAATCCTATGCCAAACTGGTAGTCGACAACCTAGCGAGGTTGTGACAGAGCGTCGCATGAGGTTTGCGGGACATTGTCCTACAAAATGAACTACGCATACCAAGAGCAACGATAACCTGGAGGCCAATACAAGGAACCCGCAAACAGGGATGTCCTCGTATAACATGGTGCCACACTTTCATGGAGGACCTCAAAACAGTGGACACCAGGTGGGAAGAGGCTTCAGACATCGCCAGTGAGTCAGTGACACATCTTTGTGGAGACAGCTTGCCGCCTGCGCGGGAGGATCTAAGTCTAAGTAAGTAAGAGGAACTTAAAACACAGTTTAAACTTGGATAACACCATTTCGGTAAAAACAGATCTTATATAATTTTATGTTCTACATTATGAATTATTGTGCAGAAGCTGTTGACTGTTTTCCTATCTTCATATTTGGTAGGCCTACACCATGAATTAATTGCCGTAATGAGCATCAACACATAAACGAAATCGACTAGAAATTTGTGCTCGTTGAGATTTGCAGTTGCTGCTTACAGACATCTCACTAATCTCATCAACATCACCCAAGTCATTTTTTTTTTAGAATTTTATTTTACGCAAAAGTTAATAATGTCAATAAACAATCCTTCAATAAAATGCTTTTTTTTACGTTTGTAAATTATATACTAAGGACTTTGGGAAACGTGGAAATTAAGTTTTGACTAATTAAAGGGGACCCGGGTCGGAAAAGTCAGTGAACCACTGATTTAGACAACAGACGACTTTTGTTTGCTAATAACAAGGGATACGGCAATAAGTAGCCTATAGAACTACGCAATTTTTTTTATAACCCCCTATAGCAGCGGTTCTCAACCTGTGAGTCACGACCCCTTTGGGGATCGAATATCGATTTGCCAGGGGTCGCCTAGGACCATTGAAAACATGGATTAGGGTAGGCCTATCACATATGTTTTTTTTTTAAATAGTCATATAAGTATGCAAAATAAAAATAGTAAATAAGAAATAGAATAGTAATTAGTTAGTGAAATTTTTTATAACATGAAATGCACAGTTACCTAGCTTATGATTTTAACGGTTGGGGGTCACCGCATAGTGGAGAATCGTTAAAAGGGGTCGCCGAGCTAAAAGGGCTGAGAACCGCTGAGAACTCAAACTTTTTTGGCTGCCGACACACTAAAAATACTACAAAAAGTTCGCGGCACACCAGGAAGAGCAACAGTTGTTTTATAATAATGGGTGTTTCTTTTTTTTTTTTTTTTTTTAGAGCAAATGCGTGGTAATTTAGGCTCTAAAGTCGACAAACAAACTCGCATTTCATCATCTTTTGTAAGAAGTCTCTCTTAGACTTGATTTCAGTCAGTGTTGAAAATCCAAACTCACAAAACCATGAAGTTGCAAATGGAATAATTATTTTGTTTGCTTTGAAACTGATTCCACGATATAACTTCTCAATTGAAATCCAAAACACATTCAGGCTTATCTCCGCAAAACTTCACTTTAAGAACTGCATCATTTTTTAAATCAATGAGCTGCTCTTCTTCTTCAGTTGTAAGATTTGTAGCTTCATTGTTTCCAAATGATAGCCGACTCATCCATATTTAAAATTTCCAACTGTTGTGAAGCAATGCTGAAAGCAGGTGTGTCAAAGTGTACAGTATTTTTTTTTTTTTGGGGGGGGGGGGAGTTCTTTATTTGAAGCACATTCATTGTAAGCAGGAAAGCAGTCGAAGACTCTTGTCGAGATCATATTTTGCCACAAAGACAATTTTTCACCAAATGACTTCAGTTTTGAGGATGCAGTGGTAATGTTTTCCGATGGTCCTTGAAGACTCAATGAATTTAATTTATCAAATAAATCAGAGAGAAAGGTCACCTTAACCCACCAGATCTCGTATGAATAGAAAATTCAGTCTTTTTTGTTCAGCCTCCAAGAATGAAATTAGCTCAGCTCTGAGTTGGACGACACGCTTTAACACATTTCCCCTGGAGAGCAAACTAACGTTGGTGTGAATGGGATACAGGAGGCATTTGTAGTCTGAATCCATTCCTTCACAAAGCTGAAAGGTCGGGATGCAAGCGGTCGAGATTTGATAAGGTTTACAACTTTAATCTTTTGATCCAGAACAGACATCAAATCTTTCGGCAAAGACTTGAAGGCAAGAGCTTCTCCGTGGATCATGCAGTGAATAACTAAAGTATTTAGATTTTCTTGATTCACAAGAGTGACGAATCCCTTTCTTTTTCCCCAGCATAAAAGGACAGCCATCGGTGCAAACGCTGACATAGTTTTTCTACTGTAGTTTGAAGAGCAAAATGTTTTCGTTCACCACATTGAAAATATCTTTGCCTTTGGTCGTAGTTTGTAAATCTTTGCAAAATAAGAAATCGTTGACAAATTGTTCATCTTTATGAACCGAATAAAAGCTAGCAGCTGGGCTTTTCCGCTAACGTCAGTTGATTCATCAACTTGAAGAGACCACAATGGAGACACGTCATCGTCAGTCACGTCGAAATTTATTATTAGGCAGACCTGTGTTACGCTGCACGTGTGGCGTTCTGAAAACTCCTGCGGCACATCTGCAAATCTTCGGCGGCACACTAGCGTGCCGCGGCACATAGTTTGAGAAACACTGCTCTATAGGTACGTACAGTGGTGTTCGTATATTCGATGACGTTACTCAGAGCTTATCCACGAATTTTTCTTTTCAAGGGCGTTTTCGTTGATGAATGCACGGTGTCTAGAAGCTAGTGAACAGCTAGGATGGCTGCCTGGTCGAGCGGTTTGCACGCTGGACTGTCGCTTCGATTTATCGATATGGTCCTGGGTTCAAACCCTGCCCGCTGCCATCCCCCGTCGTCCTGCGGGAGGTTTGGACTAGGAAGTAACTATCTTCAACTCTGAAGGAACATCCGAAACATGTAGGCTAAAACATTTTACAAAAACAACATTTTAGTGAACAGAAGAAATAAATAATTAAGCTCTCTTTTTTTTTAGACAACGAGTCAACGTGAGAGGCATTCTATTCTTTCAAAGTATATTGCTACACATGATACTTATTAATTATAGTAGTCGTTTTATAGCCTTTAATTAATTCTTTGTTTTATTAATGAAATTTTAATTTACTATTTCTTCATTGTCCTTTGGGCGTGCAGGTGACTACATGGTAACTTTGTGAAATGAGAATCACCGATGGGGAGAAAATGGCACAAAGGTCATCGCACATATATTAACCTTACACTAAAGCCTAGTAAAGCACAACACAGCACAATCTTTTTTTTTTTAACTTCAACTCTTATTTTATATAGACCTAGGTCTAGTTCACCAAAATTTTTATCTCAAATCATTTAGACTTTAATTAAAACTATGCATCTGAAGCAATTCTGCAGCGTTTTATTTTCTCAAAATGGTATGTTACATAGCAATGCAATGTCAATGGTAAAACTTTACGCATGTATCATATCTAGATTCAGATTGTACTTTGTAGTACTACATTTTACTATAGGCCTATAGATCTAGAGTAGATCTATCATCTAGATCTGGTCTGGGCATTGGCTTCTACTTTCTAGTCTAAGTCTAACTACGGCAGGAGCAATGACCATGAGACCATGCAAAATGGATGTAGCCTAGTATGCCTAAATAAATTATTATTTAATTGATGGAGACGTTCTGTAGCAGTTGTTGGTTTTCTGCAAATGAATACTAGCTGTATATTATACCCCAAAACACATTAATTAGCTGTAATATAGTTTAATTTTATGATTAAATGTTATAGAAATATGCAAAATAGCTAGGCCTAATTATTTCCCTTTCTTTATAGATTCTATAAAAAGAATCTTTATCCTCCTCTAGTATTATTGCTAAACGTAATTGAATAAATCTAAAATTTCAAGTAATAACTAAAAATGATGAATTTTTAAGCAAAAAAAAAAAAAAACAACCAACAGCTTACATATTTAATTTTGAAAACAAAACAGTTTGCTTTTTAGACTACAAAAATTTGCACCTATTCTTTTGGAACCTGCAAAATATGAAATAGAATTTTCAAAAGTTTTTCTATTTTAAATTTTTTAAGCTATGGTCAGAAGGTTAAATTGTCACCCATGCAGCAGATGCTTGACACAATCATGTGTATAAAATTTAGAAATTGTTGACCTATTTGTTTTTATAAAACATGACAAACCCTTTCTGACCTCGCAATCTATGGGACAGATAATGTAAAGGTCATCTGTTTCTATGGCTGACGGTTAAAAAGGCCTGGGTTTCATGTGGCCAGCACAATGACCAACCACCTTTACTTTCCCCAATTAAAATCAGCTACCCATTGGATTTGATGATTTGGGTGTCCTGAGAATCCCAAAATTCAAAATGCCAGTCTTCACCAAGGTTTGAACCACTCAACCACCTTGCCATGCTAGGTAAAAAAAAACAACTTTAAGCCTTGATTGTCAAAATAATTCATTCTTATTAGCATACTAAAGTCAAAACAGGCAGACAAAAAAAGGGTAAATATTTGCTAATACATTGCAAAACTTTTTTTTATGTAAATTATCTCAACAGCTAAATGATATACGAGAGGCCAAGTGCGGCTTGAGCTTGGCTTGCTTGGCTACCTAGAAGGGGGCTCAAGGTTCGACACCCCACTCGGGCAGAGTTGTGTTTACTGAGCGCCCAAAGGCAGCACGGGAAACCAACTCCTAGATACCCCCTCCCCCCCACTGGTCCACACATGAGATTGGACCAAAGCGCTCTGAGCCTGCTTTAAGCATGAAAGTAGCGCTATATAAAAAAGCTATATTAATAATACATTTCAGGGTTAACTATAAATAACAATTTTTGCCAATTTTTCTTTTTTTTTTTTTACTCCCAGTTAGACAACATTGTTATTGTAAAGATACTCTTCGGCTTCTGTGCACCACAATGGCATCAGAGAGCTCAGTTGTCACTAGAGATGAAATGCATGATTTCATTATAAGGTGTATGGAGAAAGTGGGCACTAAGAGAGAACATGCTCAAGCACTAGCTGATCTTCTTGTTGCTGCTGATTATAGAGGTCACTATAGTCATGGGCTTAACCGGCTTGGTAATATTTCTATGTTTTTTTAAAAACATTCTTTGTTTCTTTTTTTTTCTTTTTATCTAATCAAATACAAATGGTTAACCTTTTTAACAAAGCATTTAGAAGTAAGCTCTACAGGCGAACATGAATCTGTTTAGCACACAGAAAAACAACCTTTAATAGGAGAAACCCTTATCATGCTCATTCAATTTCTTAAATTCTATTAAATTCCCCCCCCCTTAACTCTTAGTATAAGGGGGCATGGTGGCTAAGTGAAAACACCCTTACCATGGCTTCTTAACTGGGGGGGGGGTACTTTTTACTTTAATTTGTATAATATAGTATTAACTCATTTGTTTGCTAACCAAAGCAGGAATGAAAAAAAAAAGTTTTGTCTAAATTTAATACATTTTCAAAACATATCTTGTTTTCATAGTCAAATAAAAAAAAAAGTTCAACATTTATAACTTCTCAGAAAATTGTTTTAAATTGTTCATTAGAGTATTGAAAGAATGTTCAGATATTTCCTCCAAAACTAACTGTAGAAAATGGTATTGTTTGTACCAGATGTGGCAAAATATATTGGTGTAAGCTGGAGCTACATATCCTCTTAAAAAATGCAAATTCAAAGTTTTATTTTGTATAATTAGCCAACTCCACTTCTATGTTATCTGTTTCCAGCTATTGACAAGATAATTTTAAGTTAGAATTCTGCTTGCTGTCATTCTCTGCAAGGTTGAAATTAGTTTGCAATCATATATATTTTCTTTTCAGAAAAGAGAAGTCTGAATTTTATACCAAATTTTTCCCCCATCCTTTTTTTCCCTAGATATGTATGTGAAAGACATCAAGGCTAAAATGTGTGTGAGTGATAAGGAGCCAGAGATAGTTAAAGAAACTGCAGCCACTGCATTGGTAAATGGCAACAATCTCTTGGGTTTGTGTAATTTTCTATCAATCTCATGAATTCCTTTGAATTACATTGTTTGTTGAGTACATTTAAAGTGTCCTAGGTAGGAGCATAGTTTAAAAGAAACATTCATTTTAATTCAGGTCCTGTTGTGGGTAAATTCTGCATTGATGTTGCAATTAAGAAAGCTAAAGAAGCTGGTATTGGATGGGTTTCTGCCTATGGTATGTTCTGAATTAAAAAGAAGAAAAAAAGATCAACAGTATAAGTTTGATTTTTTTTTATTGTTAACAATTATGAATTCTTTTAGTATAACAATTATGAATTCTTTTAGTATTAATTTTTTTAAAAGGCTTTTGAGCAAATATTTATTGAGTTAAACTTTTTATTTATTATGTTTTTTTTACTTCCATAATTTTCTTGTTAAAAAAAAAACTTACTAAAAAGATTTTTTTTTGTTCTTACAGGTTCTAACCATTTTGGTATTGCTGGTTGGTATGCTATTAGGGCTATGGAGCAAGGCTTGATTGTAAGTAGTCAGGATTTAGTAAAAAAAAATGTGAATTATCAAAACTTCTAATAGGAAACAATTTTTACTAACTCTAATAATTGAATACAGAATATGCGTAAGACATAAACATTTTTTTTTTTAAAGGCAGATCATTATTATATTTAATAGGATTGTCTAAGAAGAACTATGAACTAAATTTACATTATTTAACATTCATTGTGTTATAGTTTTGTCTTGATTCTTCTTTCCATTTGTTCTCTTGCAGAAGAAACAGGTTAAGAATGAGAGATTTTATGCTTAGTTGATGTAGCAATTTCATTTCATCTTTACTTTCATTTTATCTTACCTTAGGGAATGGCATTTACAAATACTTCGCCTTTGATGGTACCAACAAGAGCAAGAAAAGTATGTAATTATTTGAGAAATAATTATGCAAATTTTATTTGAGACTATACAGAGTAGATAGTACATTATATTATTTAGTTTCTTTCTTAAGATATGAAAAAAATTGTCTTGAATTATTTTTACTTAATTTTAATTGCAAGCATTTCTAAGGTTTCTATTAAAAATAATGATATACTATTTAGTTTTGAAAATATCAAAAAATTCATTCTTATGGACATCAACATTATAAATTAATAAACTCATAATACATATTACACTTACATATAAAAAGTAAAAATTAACCAATTTTTTTTTTTTTTTTTTTTTCAATACATGATAATGAAATAAACTCTGAGAAATCAATTTGAAACTTTTATAGATCTAGTGTAGTTAACGTTTTTGGGTTTCCCTATAATGTTGAAGAAAAGTGAGACTCTAAAACAAACAATAGCATCAATTGTTTTTGTTGGCTCTTTTTTTTTCTCCTCTACTAGAGCCTTCAGGAAATGGGAGAGTCAAGAGAAGGATTATAGAAAAGAGAAGGTTGAAAGATGGAGCATAGAGAAATTAACATTTAGACTTTTTTCTTGCATTAGACAAAGACCAATCGTTATAATAGGCCTCAACTGTGACCTGCGACATCATGACCAGTGGGCAGTGGAGACCAATAGCTTGTTGCCTCATCACAGGGCTGTATGACATGGCAACAATTCAAACTATGGTTCTTCATTGCCCACAGGCCTTTTATGACAGTTAGTCTTGATTTAACTTGGGTTGTTTACTTGTATTATGCATCGAAGATACAATTTTTGCGGATAAGGAAATGAGTAGTGTGAATTTGTTCTAAAATGTTTTTCTTATTTTTTTAGCCTATTCTAGGAACCAACCCGATTTCATGTGCAGCTCCTGCCAATAATGGGGATAGCTTTGTCCTTGACATGGCCACAACTGCTGTCGCTTTGGGAAAGGTAAGACATGGGTTTGAATTAATATTCATTGCAAGTGAATTGTATTTATCTTAAATGTATTAAAAAGTGCCATAAGCTCACAATATATTTCTTAACAGACCTAATATAAATCATTATTATTTTTAATGATATTATATCAATAGTCCTTCCAAAAAAACCTTATGCAGTATTTTATGTTTTATTTGATAAGTGGACTCTATAAAAGTGATTTAGAAATATTGCTTTTTTACAATAACCAGACTAGTCCTACATATGGCTTAGCTACTAATAATGGCCAAGTAAATAATAAAATAAAAATTCATTTATGTTTAGTTAAGTTATATTTACAGCTGGAAATTAATGAAAGAAAAGGACTTGAAATACCTTTAGGCTGGGGTTGTGATGTCAATGGGAAGGTAAATTCTTGTGTTGATTTATGCCTTTGAATTTTAATAATAGTAGCATTAATTATGTCAGATCTAATTGATTGATGAAGATTAGATTATAATTTGCTTTTTAAAAATATATTTAATACATTAAAATGTATGACATATACAACTTTACATAAAAACAGGCAACAAAAAATCCTTCTGAAGCAACTGGATTGATGCCTCTGGGTGGTACAGAAGAATGTAGTATGTATCATTCTAGCTTTTATACATATATATCTATTTATAATGTAGGAAGCTTTAAGTTTTGATAAAATCACTAATATATCTTAAAAACTTGAGATTTCAGGCTTATCTTTTTTCAAATGTTGATATAAAGCTATATGTGTATCTGATTTTTAAAAAATGCTGCCACATTTTAATAAAACAAAGCAATTCTATAAAGTAAGGGTGAAAGTGTACCTGAATGATCTTGGAAAAACAAAAATGCCAACAGCAGACAAAAACAAAATTGATTCATGTGTTGTTGCAGTACCAGTAGTTAAATTTTTTGAAAAGCGTAAATAAATCTTAGAAAATGTACGTGCTTTAAATCAGATTTCATCTATTCCAAACAGTGCAGTTAAAGAGTGTTTAATTATTGTATAAATCTATTTAAGGTGGCTACAAAGGTTATGGCTTATCTATGATGGTGGAAGTCTTTTGTGGAATCCTAGCTGGTGCTCAGTTTGGTAGTAACATTAGAAAATGGAAGACCACAGACAGAATAGCTGACCTGGTTGGTATATTTTGCTTTGGTTATGTACAGATTTAAATATACATATTTTGGAAGAGTAAGAGTGAGTCAACTTTCCAATTGTGTATGAAAATGGCAAAGTAAATTTCTATGTGTGGAATTTTATTTCTAATTTAAGAATAATAAAATATATTTGGGATAAAACCTGTGATAAAAATTCTGAAAAACTGTTGAATGCTTTTGGAATACAGTATTACCAGAAATATTTTGTTGTTTTTTTAAATGAAGTTTGATTTATTACTTATCCTGTGTGTATGGTTAAATCTGCTAATTTGTTGTTTTTTTTTCAAAAACTGCGTGCTGAATTAGGTAATTTTTAGAAACAAATGTAACTCATCTAATCCAGATGTACAATAATTGGTATATGTCTGGTGCAGCCTACCAATTAGTGTATAGCAAAAAATGCTTTCTTTCTTAATCGTTTTTATTCTTCTTCATTTTAAAATAAACTTATTTCATATGAACCTATTATACATGAAAATTTCATCACAGGACACTTAGATTTAACATTGCAGTTCAGATACCAACAAAATTGAATATAAGTGCAGATTAGCACAAGCTGCCTCTAAAAAGCTTGTTAAAAAAAAACTTCAATCTATGTGCATACATTATGCATTAAAAATGATTTTTTATCTATTTTAATTCCTTTTTATGTAGCACATCTTTCATGCTTATAGCATGCTCAGTGCGCTAGGATTCAACCTCTTTTGTGGACCTGTTGGGAGGGAAAGTATCTGGAAAGTTTCCATGTTGCCATTAGGCGCTCAGCAAACATAGCTCAGCTTTAGTCTTGATTCAAACTCAACACCCTTTTTTAGATAGCTGAGCCTTAGACAAGCAGTCTTGGCCTCTCAGTATGATTTAATTGATAATAATATTTCCCATGTTATATAATAAATTCTATTTGGTTAACTATTTAGCTTAAAATGGATATGCTAGATGCATTTAATCCCTGTTCCCATAATGCATTATTCAGGCCAATTGCAAGGCATATGAGTGCACTGGCAAAGTACATTTGTGAGATATTCTAAATCATTTCTTTTTTCCCATGGCCTGATTTCTCCTCTCCAATACTGCCAGCCTCAAACTTGAGCTAAAAAGCCACACGGCAACAGTCCCCTGCTTAGACCCACAGTCAACTGCACCTTTTTTACAAAAGTAGCTCAATAGTCATGACAACTAATAACAATAATAATAATAATATATACAGTTTATTTCCTTTTGATTGAATCTGCTTTACTTCTATTCAATTGTAAGAACTAGATTTTAAACTTGTCTTAAAAATGGTATATGTAAAAAAAATAATTCACTTTCTGATTTCAAAATCTTATCTTATCAAATACAGACATCACTTTATCTTTGGTCATTTTATCCCTCATTAAATAGTTTTTCTAATTCATTTTGTAATCTTGCTGTTAAGGCTTTGACTTGAAGCACTAATTTCAACAAATAAATAAATATGCTTATTTATAGATTAATAAATATGCTTATTTATAATGCTTGTTGATATTTTTTGACATGATCTTTTAGTATTTATAATATTCTCCCTTCCCATTATTGTTGAGATATCCAATATTATATGAGAAAAAGCAGATATTTTTAAAGCTGGGTGTGAATTTAGTTTTATTGCATGTATTTGATGGTCCCCTGTCACTTCATCCCCTGACATTAAATTTTAATTCTTATTAGTTTTGTTACACTTTTTGTCATGTAAAAATATATTTGCGAAATATTGCTGATTTCATCATGTTTACAATTATAATTTGTTGGATAAAAAGATCAGGGGATGAAATGACCAGGGACCATCTTTTTAGTCCAAACCTATTGGACACACATCACAAAACTATAAGCAGCTTGTGTGAATGAATTAACCAGTAGTTTGACCTTGGTTACTCATTAAAAGTATATATTTTGGCGTAAACAATGAAGAAATCTCCACCCAATGCATTGTTTAATGACATTGGTGAATTGAACTGCTGAATAGATTAAAGCATGATATAGGTGAAATGACATCAAAGCATTGTTTATTTATTTGAATGCACTATTTAACACTGCGATTAAAAATGTTTCTATCACTGTGTGCAGGGTCAATGTTTTGTAGCAATAGATCCAAATGCATTTGCCCCAGGATTTACAGACAGGATATCAGAGTTAAATGCCACTCTAAGAAATCAAGAACCAGTAAGAATTTTAAAAGCATCATTTTTTCTAAACTGTTAAATAAATAAGATAATTAGGCATATAGTATAATCTATAAATAGTTTTTTTTTCTGTGTAGGCAGCAGGTGAAGAGGAAGTTCTAGTACCAGGTGATCCAGAGAGAAAACATATGGACAAGTGCAATGCATTGGGGGGTATACCTTATCATACAAACCAGATCACCTATGCTGTAAGTACATAGCTTAGAAATGATTTCATATTTAAAATTCAATTTCAGTTTATTAATAACATTTTATTTTTCAACAGAATAATCTTGCATCTGAACTAGGCATCCAACCTTTGAAAACATTGAATTAGTCTAGCTGCTGCATTTAATACAGTGAAAAGAATGTTTTCTATCACCCTTGTTTTGTGATGTAACCATTTTAACCAGTATAAACATGAGTTTATTTCATGTTAATGTTATTAATGTTAAAGCATTTTTGTAATTTTATTTGCAATATATACTTTTACATTGGAGATGAATTTTCAAAAGCCATGAAATTGCCTTGATTCCCTTGTGTATATAAACAAAAAAATGTTTATCAATGACATTTTTTTAAAGCTGTGATGTGAAGCATAAGGCATATAAATAAATTTTGCTTTTACTTTGAGATTTACATTATATGCTATTTAAAATAAAGATTATTTAGAACTATAAGCATGTCTCAGTAACAATGTTATGAGTCATCTGAATTTGTTTTTATTTACAAAAGCATCATTTGAAGTGAGTTTCAAATATTAGGAGGAAAGCAACTTCAAGGCCTACTGTCAAAATTTATTAGTGATATTCTTAAAAGCAATTACAAAACCAAACAAAGAAAACTCATTGCACTGTAGTTGTCTTCATTTTATTTCATGAAGTCTATTCAAACTAATGCAGTTAAAACATAACAAATCACATTTTCAAATAATTTTGGATGTTCCAAGGTTTAACACTTTTAATAAGAGGTTGCATGTGGACAGACAAATGAATGACAAGTCGAAGACTAGAGTTTATAAACAATATGGAAGCCCACTGTGGCACACATACACAAATTTTGATTTTAATTGTAAAAGTATGTTCTGTAAAGAAAACATTCTAGAGTACTTTCTAGGACTGGTCAACTCCAAAAAAACTTCATTTCATTAACATCCAAAATATTTTTGTTAAAATCTAAAAACTTTAGAATATAATAAAAAATAGTTGCAATAAAAATATATATGACATCTATGCTACACATAAGTCTAAATGTATGCAATGTAGATTTAAAAAAATGCTAAGAAATTATGGTAATACAATTTTAATAAGGTCTCTACCATAGCTTACTTTTTTTTTCCTATTATTAATTTTTAAAATATTAAGAATTTCACATTTGGTAACAAGTTCTCAGATCAACTTCCTAAACTGTTTAGTGGGCCATAATCACTTGCAAATGTCTCAAATACAATTCATGTGAATATATATTGTGTAAAATGGGTCACAGAATATATTACCTAAAATGTTATCTAAAGTTGGAATCATTATGTCCGTTTTGATTTTTTTAATTCAAGGAATAATTACATTAGTAAAAATAGTTTTTTCATTGTAATAAGAAAAACATAGAATCTACATTTAATTACTATTTTTATATCAGCTAGATCAGAGCTTTTTTGTCCAAAATGTTTTTCCTCCAGTCATGCTACATATATATAATATTTATTTTTTTATAAAAATTTTTAAAAAATTTTAATCTACAACCTGAAGAGAACTTGTAAAAGCTTTCAGAAAAGTAACTGACCCTGCCTTAAATTAACTTCTTCAATAATATGTACCTTAGGTAACAAAGAATAACATAATGCCAGCATGTAGTGATGGAAATAATTGTGGCACAATCTCAAATTCTTTCAAAAGTCATGATTTTTTTAAAATATAAATACATATATACAGTGCAACAGAAAGTGACAATATTACCCCTTTCTGTATCAAAATGCATCTTTCTAATCTATTTTACTTTAAACACAAAAAAACAATAAGCATTGAAACACAAAAATAAAAAAAAAACAACAGAAAAAAAAAGTAAATTAACGATGCAAACTGGCCTTAATGTTGTGGTCAAGACACATTCATACTTTAAAACTTATTGATCACAACCAGTGCTTCTTAGAAGCTCTTTTTCTATATATGGGTCTGATGCAATGATGATTCAAAAACACATGATTCGAAAACAAAATTAATAGCATGAAAATGTTTAACTTAAGATGCTAAAAAATGGCCTGAATATCAAAAGATAAAAAATAAAAGGTCATTTTGTTAAATTATACCAAAATTGAGTTTTAGTTTTTGGCACATCGGCACAGTATAGGCCATGTCGTGCCCGACCAAAATTGATAATATATCAATTTTAATCAGCATGAAGTATTGAATGTCCCACTTTTTCTGAAATTCAATCAGAAATATTGTCATTCAAGCAGTAATATCTCTAGCAAGAAATGTACAATAAAAAAAAAAAATATTTATTGAATGGTCAAAAACAAAGACAAATTAGCATTCCCAATGTATGTTGAAAAAGTACACTGTTATAAAGTTAAGGGTACCAAACCTAGGTATTTCACTGACAATCAAACTATAAAATATCAAATGTGTACAAACAAAATTCTTTTGTATCAACTGGCAAGGAATGATGAAACATGAGGAAAATGCAGATTGAGCATTGGAACTTCAAACATGATCATAGAAAGATAGTGTTACAAAGTGACAGTAAGATCTAATCTTGGACCTACAAAAATAATTAAAATCTCTCAAATGATATTCAACAGCCTTTCAAAATAAATTAAGTACTGGTACCTGAGGACACTTTCAGTGCAATTGATAAAACATTGTATTGTCATCAAGATCTCAGAAATGGCTTTTCTTCATATGGATCCAAATAGTTGTCAACATTACCTTGATATAAAAGGTTTCTTATATCCCGAAACAGCTTCAATGCCACTCCAAGTTTTTTAATTTTCAGTATCCCACCTAAAGGTGGGCCAACAATATCTGATCGTCGTAACAAGCCCAGAGCTGTGCCATCCAAGTCCTGCAAACAAGCAATTTTATTTAACATTTCAACAATAGGTGTAAGACCAATTTTACTTGAATTTAAATGCATATTAAAAGATATTTCAGGAAAGAGGGAGAAATTGGCCAATGAGCCTAAAGATTATATCATGTAAAGAAGTTTTGAGCCACATGGCACTATTGATAGCTGTCCTCCATGGAAAGAGATGAGATTTAAATCATCTGCCCCAGATCTGCTAAGGGAAATTAGCTTACTTTTACTTAACTTTAACTTTAATTGATAAACAAGTGAAAACATGACAGAAAAAGAGGTGGAAAGAGTTTTAGATGGGAGAAGGTGTGCCTAAATTCTTCAGCAGAAACCATTTCAGTTAAAGCATCACCTAAAATGAAAAATAAATACTTTTAAAAGCTACATAAGCAAAATAAAAAAGTTTACAAAAGATTCAGCAGCACTGATAGACTTATTAAACATAACTAGAAGCATTGGAAAAGGAAAATCAAAGTAATAACATAAATAAGCATTGGAAAAAACTACAGCCCTATGAAAACCTAGTTGTATGTAAGCCAAAATAAAATCAACAAGATGAATGTTAACATGTTATTGAAGAAAAAAAAATGCTAGAATGATAAAGCAGCAGAGACCAGAAACGTGTGACAGTAATAAAAGAGAAACGGCCATATATATTGTAAGATAGAAAAACTGGAATGAAATAAGACTAAACTCAAAGTGAAGACCTATTAAGAGGGAGGAAGGTGTACATGAAAGTTATTTATGAAAGGAAAGTATTTGAAGCTATTTCACTGAATATTTTAAGCATGTTCTTAATGCATGGAAATGGATTATGACTAGCTGTTAGGGCACTTTTTCATCCCCACCAGTGCAATGAACATCAAGGGGTTTTGGTTTTGCTTCCCTGTTGGCCTATTTGTCTCCTCTAGTGTGAAAAACCCTTAAAATGTTTTCAATACATTATTTCAGTCTGTCTATGTGGATTACAACTATATACCAACTATATGAACAACATTTTATCAAAAGTAATCTGCTTAACATATGCGTCCTCTTATTTATTCAATTTTTATTTTTCTTCCCAGCTGGATGAATATTTGTGAATCCACTTTAAAATAAAAACAAAATGAAACTTTTGATGTTTTAATTGACCAGTTTGCTGTATTGTTTTAGTAAACATTATGGATAAACACAAAGGTTATGTGTAGCCAGTGTGATTCATTCATAATTCATAACTTGACTAACATTATCTTAAGGTGGTCAGCAAAGTATAAAACGGAAGTTTATCAACCTAAAAAAAAGTCCAGCTTCATATCATGTATCATTACTCTCTAGACTTACATGTTCCATCATACTCTGTGCTTCTTCTTCATAACCTTTACTCAAGAAATATGAAGCCACTTGCTCTGCAGTCCAATGACTAATATCAGGGTGTGGAGAAGTTGAACATGCTCTCTCTCCATTATCAACACTTGAGGCTGGGCCATCACAAAGAGAAGCATGCTGGGAATCTTCTTCCAGCTGATCAACAACACTAGTGTTGCAGCTTGTTGATGGCGAAGGACATTTCTTTGGTCGGCCTCTTCTCTTTTTGTCAAACTGAAAACTGTCCAATAGTTAGCAAAATTAATGTTATTTTTAAACTAAAAGAAGGTTCAAGCTTATAAAAATGATCTCATTAACTCTGCAACCAAAAACAAAATATTTTTGAATGTTAATGTACCTGTGGTAAACATTAGTCTCAGATTTTTCAGAAGCTGGTGAATTTGTTGGAGTTGGATAAATAGACTCTTTGATATCTGAAATATAATACCAAAAGTCAAAAGCAGAAAAAATATTGGGAAGCATTCTGCACAGCACTGGCCACTGACTCACAAATGTGTTATTGTACACACTGATATTAACTCTTTCAGTGCAGTATTATTCTCAGGGAGTAACTTCGCTAACCTCAGCGAGTGACTTGGTATATAATATTTATTTCAATATCTTTATAATGTTGTTTTTTTTTTCTCAAATTTAGGTGTTTGTGAGTGATTGCTCTTTGTTTTGGTTGTAAATTGTATTCAGGACCAACACATTCTTTTTAAAAGACAACATTGTGTTAGCAGCTCTTCTTTTTCAGTTTATTTCATGGGACCCGATATTATTATTATAGCTTTTGTATAAGGCTACTTTCATGCTTATAGCATGATCAGAGCGCTTTGGTCCAATCTCATTTGTGGACCAGTGGGGGGGGGGAGGGGGTATCTAGGAGTTGGTTTCCCATGCTGCCTTTGGGCGCTCAGTAAACACAACTCTGCCCGAGTCGGATGTCGAACCTCGAGCCCCCTTCTAGGTAGCCAAGCAAGCCAAGCTCAAGCCGCACTTAGCCTCTCGACCACGAAAATAATTAATACAATTTCAGTGTATTTGATCATTTTTAAAAAAAGAAATTTGAATGGTAAAATGTGTTGCTCTTTTTTTAATTTTCAATATTTATGGATTAAATGTATAATTATAAGTGTAAATCTTTCTGCATATCAATTTTTTTTAAATGAATTTTTAATATATTTTCGTTTTCCCTACAAAGTTTAAACTTTATAAAAAATATTTTCTTGAATAATTTATTTTATTAATAACACTTCTGTAGCCTATTCATTTTTCTTTAAAATGAAATCAAATATGTTAGATTATATAATAATAATATAAAAAAGATAAGTTTTAGTAAACCTATTCCCTTGCACATTGTTGTTCCTCACAGAAAACATGTATGTACAAACAGAATTAATGACAAGAACATGATTTTTTTTCTCAAGATTTTCATTTTAGTAACTTCATAAAACACACAAAAAATAATTTGACTTTAATAAAATTGTATTTAGAAATTTATAAAACTCTAAATATACATTATCTCCCCCCCCCCCCCCGAACTGATCCACAAAAAGAATGTACTGAACCTGCTAAAAGAATGAAAGCTGGGCTATAAAAAAGCAATCATAATAATTTTAATAGATAGAATTATTAAATAAAAGTTTACCTGCTGTGATCTTGTTTTTAACTTTAGTGGGCAACTCTATCTCAAAATCTGGACCGTGATCTTTCATGATTCGCTGTGAAAAGTGAGATTTTGTTACAATTATAGTTTAAAAAAAAAAAAAAATTCATTTTCAAGAAGGCCACTAGAAAATTACTAGTGTTATGGACCATAGCTCGTTCTCTTCCTTGATTAGTAAAAAGTGAAGAATTAGAATGTAAGACTTTTTTTGGTGGCAAAAAAAAAACAATAAAAAAGTTTTTTTTAATAAACTTTTTAAATTGAAAGATAAAACAATTTAAAAAAAACAACAACAACTAACAACAGGAGGAAGGTCTTTGCGAGCCCCGAAGATCTTGTTATATGGCCATAGATTTTAAGCTAGCGTTTTTTCACAGTAGTTAGCAGGTCATCATGGGGTCCGATTGGTGAAGTAACCCTGTCTCTAATCTCTTGGTTTGTGATGCAGTCTTTAAATGTGATGCCTAGGATCCTCCTCTCTAGCTCTGCAGTCAGCGTACAAGACTCACAAGCACATGTGGCCATGACCAGAGAGCGTATAAGTCTGATTTTGGTGCAGAGGGCTAACTCTTTGTCTTATTATTTTAAGTTTAGCAAGGGCTGCTGTGGACTGTGCTATTTGGACTAGCAGTTCGGGTTTTGTTCCCTCATCCGAGATGATAGCTCTGGGGTATTTGAAGCTGCTAATGCTAGTTAGTTTTTCTCCTCCAATACTGATGGCCCTTGTAAAGCCCTGTTGGCTATTGGTCTAATTTTGTTTTTTTTTCTGCATTTATTTGCATGCCATATGATGCTGAAGTCTTGTCAATGCGCATCACTAGGTCAGCTAGTTCATCTTCTGTCCCTGCTAGGCCATCAATGTCATCTGCGAATCTGCGAAGTACAAGTTTGTAATTCTTCTTCCTCCAATGCTTATGTCTATGTACAGTACCTTGCAAACATATATAAATTTTATATGCTAAGAAATCCTACCATTTAAGAGAGGCTCAGATATTGAAAATAAAGAGAACATAATTGTATCTTCCAATCTTTAAACAATTGTGTCTATAAAAAGGGTATATATATTCAAAGAAAAAAGTCTATTACACCTGAAAAAAAGGAATCAGCTTTGAAAGCAGACTCTACATCAGCTGTCCCGATACTATACTAGCAGAGTTTTATTTAGACTTGAAAAGGCCCTACTCAGCTATATGAGATTTATGCCTATAATGGGGCTCTATATAAGTACAGAAATGTCAGCACAAAAAATTTTATTCTAAGGCCTAAGGTAAATACATTTTGTGTTGCCTATAGGTAAAGTAGCCCTGACTCTTTCACTTAAGACCTGCAGGCTGAGGCACATTTAATAAGCCTAGGCCAGGTCTGGAAAGTTCTAATTAAACTAAATCGAAGAGGAATCAAAGATGTATGGTTGGATAAGACAGACTTATCGTCACTTAAATCTAAAATTCTCATCTTCAATTATCAGCACCTGAGAGACACTGCATTTGTGTGTTTAAGTTTAAGCAAAGATATAAAAGACATTACTGGCAATGGCAAATAATGGACGAAACAATAATAACACATGGAGTGGAAAATGGTGATTGGACCTAAAATCTGGTAGGATGCTGTAGAGTTAGTAGTATATAATATCAGATCAGTTATAGCATGAATTTTACAAAAAATATAACCATGTATATATATATATATATATTCATTTATTAGTATTTATATAAATATAATACTCAAAAGCATCTCTAACAATAATTAACAATATCATTATCATATATAGATCTATTTGATTATATTTTTAATGGCAGATGATTGTAGATTAGATAGATTAGTAATTAGTTCTGATTAGATACATTTTAAACAGCATTCAATCTAAAAATCTAAATAATTTTTTAATACCTTTCGTTTTGAAGGTGGTCGCAAAGGAGCATTTTGTGTTTGTGTATCACCAACAAGATTTTCTTTTTCAATCTTTACTTTCTTGACTTTTTCTACATGAGTAGATCTAACTCCTGTATTGATGTTAGTTTCCGAATGAGATCTACTACTATTTGCTTTTCCTTTGGACTTTTTAATATTAAATGTTTCAGTAGGTTCATTTACAATGTCTTCAGTTTTGCTGGAGTCATCTAGATCTAGATCTAATATTTGTACACAGTTCATATTAACAGAATAAAAATATTTTGTGTCTTGTACACTTTTACTCAAATTACCTCTGGTCACTTCATTTTCTAAGAACTCATACAAAAATGCATCATCAGAAAAGTTGAAACCTTTTATTATTAGGAAGTCTTTTATGTCTCCCAAAGAGGAACCAACTTCTGACTTCTGTGTTTCATTTATAGCTTTGATTACATTCGATAATAAATATAAAATATCCGAGGAAGAGTTACAATCAAAGCTATGATCTGAAGACAGCGTTGTCTGATCTAGATCTAATTCTGTTTTAACATCAGGATCATTAATATCATCCTCACTTAACACATTGTCAGAATTGTTTTTGTTAACTGAATAATGAACAAGTAATCCATTGCAGTGTTTCTTCAAATAACCATTTGTTATTTCATTTTCCAAGGCATCTCTCAAAGCAGCTCCAGACAGAAAACACTTTTCTTCTCCATGACTCTCTTTAAAATAATCTTCAATGTCCTGAGCCGTAACACCCGTGTCTTTTGTTTTTTCTATTGCTTCTATTGCACGAATAAAACGTTTCAGCATTCTGTTCGAATTCATAATCTGACCACCTAGTCGTCCCTTTTTCCACTTAGAAACATCCCTGTAACTTGTATTGTTTTTGTACACTGCTTTCACAACAATTCCACTTTCAATAAGTGATTCAAGAAGACTTTTGGTTTGCGCAAAACTCATGAAATATCTTTTTTTCATTCGTAGACTTATGCGTGATAAATCAGGCCTAGCTTTCCTGTGTTTCAAATGATTGATAGTTTCTAGAATCCATTCTTTTTCGTTTTCCTCGAACATCTTTTAATTTTCAGTAACAACGACTTGTTAAATGCATCACACAATCTAATTATTTAAACTAATACACATTTTATTACTTTTCATTAAAGCGACGGTAGGTCAACACACGCTCGTCTAGATCCAATTTCTTCCAGTGACGCATGCGCAATGATAGTTTCAAAGTGACTTATGGGTAAAAAAAAAAAAAGATCTAGATCAATATATATATGTAATTATCTTCTCCATTGAAGTAATGGCCTATAGATAAAATAAAAAAAAAATCTATAATATCTCTAGATTCTATCGATTCTACATTCTTAAATTACCTAAGGCATCTTAATGTATAATATAACTAAAACTCTAAGACATAAATAGATAAATCTAGATAATTGATCTTTTTTTGTATCTTATAAGTTACAAACCTTATTTAAAAAAAAAAAAGAAAATTATCATACGCCCTACGCAATCTTTCTTTCTCGAGCACATATATATATATATATATATATATATATATATATATATATA
>JADKLZ010000130.1:28373363-28394522 GCA_021533235.1 Biomphalaria straminea | reverse complement strand
CTCCTTCTGTCTCGGAAGACAATGAATGCGCCAAGGTGAGTCACTGGCTTTGGTTACGTCTTGAGACGGGGCAGAATCTGGAGTGGCTGATCAAGCCAATTCTGGATCTGCATAGTTTTGCCACAGATCGTGCATTTATATTCCTCAGTTTTAGGGCTGGCTGACAGCAGGGAAGCTTTCTTTTTCATTCTCTTGGCCGAAGCAGCTTCATTTCTTTTGCATTCAGCAAAGTTCGTGCCAGCACGCACAGTCTGTCTCCATGCTGTTCGGTCTTGGGCTATCTCCTCCCACATGCTTTGGTCGATGCCCGTTGCCTTCATGTCTCGCTTGCAGACATCTCTGTAAGTTAATCTTGGGCGGCCCTTAGGTCTGGCTCCCTCTGCTAGCTCAGCGTATAGGATGTCTTTCGGGATTCTTCCATCTGGCATGCGCGTGACATGACCCAGCCAGCGTAGTCTTCTCTGTTGAAGGAGAGCATAGATGCTGTGCATGTTGGCTCGTGTCAAAACGTCCTGGTTGGTGACACGATCCCTCCAGGAGATGCACATTATGCGTCGCAGGCAACGTAGGTGGAAGCCATTTAATCTGTGTTCTTGACGCATGTAGGTTGCCCAACTCTCACTGCCATAGAGGAGTGTGCTTAGACAAGGATTTTTGTTGCCGTGGTCAATTTGGTGTTTTCCCACACACGCTTAGAGAGTTTTGCCATTGCTGCAGATGCCTTCCCTATTCTTTTTGTAAGCTCATTGTCTAAGTCAAGGTTGCTGGCTATCGTTGTTCCCAAGTATGTGAACTCTTGCACCACCGTAAGTGTGTGATTTCCGATGTAAATCACTGGTGTTTCTGAAACATTTTGTGCCAGGATTTCAGTCTTGGAGAGACTAATTGTAAGTCCAAACTCCTGACAAGCAACTGCCAGTGCATTCACAAGCCTCTTTTTTATGGTTTACAAAAGCATTTATTTCTACATTTGACTAGTTTTAAACATTTTTCAATTACAGTAAATGGAAGCTTGAAAAAACATTCATAAAGAAAATTTGGATAATAGGCCTATAGGCACCTATATATAGATAGATAGATATATAGATAGATATATATATAGGCCCTAATACTGCTAGGCCTAGATATTCACTTCCCTTTCTATAGGAACAAAAAACAAATTGTGATATAGAATCTAATTATATGACTATTATTCTATATGCTCTTTTCTATTTCATTATATATATTATAATTAACCCTCACCCGCCCACTGTAGGAGCTAAAAGCGCTCCGCGATAACCAGCTGGCTAAAGGAAGGGGGCGTGAACGAATAGTAGGTGCCTATAGGCCTATTATCCAAATTTTCTTTATGAATGTTTTTTCAAGCTTCCATTTACTGTAATTGAAAAATGTTTAAAACTAGGCAAATGTAGAAATAAATGCTTTTGTAAACCATAAAAAAATCTGGCGATAGAATTGAAGATGGCGCCACAGCAGCTTATTAAATTCTCCTTTTTGACCAAGCGTGTTTCTACGTTCTGACCTTGATATTCGTTCTCCTGGCATTTAACTTTACAACGCATTTTTTTAATAATGAATGCATGTAAAATTTAAAAAAAAAAGTTAATTGGACATCACTGACCAATATGCGAGGGACATATATGATGTAAACCTGTAAACCTATAGGCTACATATGGCCTGTAGGCTACGTCTGTAACGGGCGTAATGGTCATAACATTTTCTTCCTGTAAAATAAACATCAAAATAACAATAATGTACGGCATTTGGGATACATTCAACTGTTCTGACGTAAGAAAGTCGAGAAGAATCGCGTTAACTTAGAGTCTTAGCCGTTTTGGGAGGTCCACGTACAACATTGAAAAAACTAAAATCCATGGGAATTTTAAGAGGCTGTGAAGAAAGCTTGACGTTCAATGCAACGAACGCCGCGGGAGGACATAGGCCATGCTTCAATAGCACAAGGGACGGGAAGAAGGACGAGCAATTGTACATATTTTCTTAGCATACGGAACTGGAAATGTACTTCTATCATTGTGTCTCTATGAGATTTTATTAGGTTTCGTTTTTTTTTTTTTTTTTTTTTTTTGTATTTGAAGATTATGGTTCAGTGTTTTATGCATTATTGCTACTTTATTTTTATTTATTTTTTTTTTTTGTATCCTGAAGGTTTTCTAAATTTAGAGATTTTACCAAAGGTGTTTCTCTAAATACCATGCTCTAATACTCTAATCAAATGGGAATATATGCAGAATATCGAGATCTGTTTAAGAATTGTCGTTTCATCGATATCTACCCTTAAGTTAGAGCTGACCGATTTTTGCAATCTTGAAATGCAAATGCTCTTTTTAGAGGTGCCAAGAATATAGACAAAATATCAAGATCTATTTAATAATTTTCTTTTATTCGCAACTACTCTAATGAACTAACCAATATCGAAAAGTCGGAAGCATTTGTCATTTCCTCCAGAAAGGGGAAGCTACTCGCTAAGCAAACGGCAGTGCTGTGTTTATTAGATCAAGATTATTTGAAGATACAGTTCTAGGTCTGCAGTCTACAGTCTGGATCTAAAGAAAGTAAACGGAATCTACTATTATTTCTTGAAATTCAAATATCTCCACTCTAGGTTTATTACTCTATGCAATAAATAATATAGATGTAGCTAAAAAGATATGTAGTCTAATGTCTTATAATTATAAGTTATTTAACTTAGCCTTCTAAAATCTAAGCTTCTTAGTTTAATTTTAAAAAGTAGTTTAAATTTAATTTTTTAACTTTAGACTTTAGGTCTTATAATAAAAAACTTATATTTATATACTTAGACTCTAAGTATACTGAAAGTGAATATTAATTATTATCAAGAACAATTTTTTTTAGGTTGTTGAAAAGTCTAACTTGCAAACTTAGAGTGTCTTACAAGTTTGAAGTTACTTAATTAACTAGTCTTAACTAAAGACTTGAGTAAAGACTTATTTAGACTCTTAGTGATAGTCAACTAAAGCCGGTAAGCAGTTACTGAGTTAGTGTGTAGTCCTAATTAATAAAACTAGAACTTAGTAGTACTAGCCAAGTTATAATAAATATAATTAATAATAATTTATTATTTAATAAAATAATAATAATTATAATAGACTTAATCTTAAAAAAGACTAGACTTGACTTGACTAGGACTAGACTCATCTGACAGACAGGTCATACTCATACTATTACTACTAATAAACTGACTCATACTATCAAATCATAGTCATAGAATTAACTAAGAATAGATTTATAGAAGAATGATAGATGATCAGAGCTCATACTTTTTTAGACTATCACTTAAATGTCTTAAAACAGTGACAGTATAGTGACACTTGACTATGCTAGACAAAGACATTAACTTGTGAGTAAGCTTTAGTAAGATAATACATATAATATAGAATTATAGATTCTAGATCTTTCTAGTCACTGTGACTTGTCACTTATATAGTCTACTTATTATACTTAGAATGAGAAATGATGAGAGTCAACTTCTAAGCCCTCTGCTCTCCACTCTAGAATGAGAAAAAACTAAGACCTAAGAGTCTGCTACTGCTAATGACTTTAATGAGTAACCAATAAATAGCCTGGTTGTGGCATGAGTTTTAAGTAGAGAAGGGAGCAATTGAGAATGATGGGGAAAAGTAACACTTACCTGTCTGTCTTGAGTTGATGTAAAAAGAAATTGATATAAAAAAAGAAAATTATAGATGATTATATTTTTTTTATACATTAATTATAAAGCCTTTGTTAGTGCACTTATTCTGACTGAGAGTGTTCTTAAGTTGAAAAGCAGGTAATTGCGGGCGATAGTGTTCATGAATGTCAGTGCTAGACCTCATTGACATGACCCTCTTTGACATCTTATTTTATTGTAACTAAGTGTTGTGAAACTTAACAACATATATATATATTAAATATATATATTTGTAGACAAATGGATGATGAGATTATATGTTTGCATTTTTTTCCTAACCATTATGGAGCTATAAAAATTGCAGTGGCATGGCCTAGTCTTTTCATTACAATCATGAAAAAGTCTCTAATTCTCATATATATATATTTTTTTTTTCATTCAGGTACTTTCTAATTAATTTCACATGCAATAAGTAATTGAGTTGTGGATTTTTTTTAGTGTTACATTACTTCCAACATTTGTGGTTGACTTATTCTAATGATTAAAAAAATACCCATAATATTTCTACCATAAAAGTACAGCTTCTTTTTTTTTTCCATTTAATCACTTTAATATGTATTGTCAAGTACTATATATCTTTTTATGTTGAATTAGAATACAAAGATGTGTCATTTTTGTTGAAAGCCTCTTTCCTTATTTCAGCCACAAGAATGGCTGATGTTCACCAGTTGGTTTTCTCAATACTGAAGTTTTTGGAAGATCAGAAAAAATCAGGACAACTAGATGATGAAGCTTCAGAAAGTTTAGAAGGTAATATTTTCACCCATTAACTAATTGCTTGAAAAACATTTGTAAAAAGTCCAGTATATTCATGACCATGCTCCCCTGCTGATCCTAAAAATTGGCAGTGAGTAATCAGTCAGCATGTTAATTTTGTGATTTTCAGTGTCCCATTGTTGTTTCTTGAAGCTTCTATGTTCTTATAATCTCATCAGACACCCTAAAACATTAGTACTATAATAATAAAGGCAATGTCTTTGATTCTGAAGATTAAGTGTGAGTACAGTATTTCACATGACTAAGCAAACCCAGTACTAGATGAGTTTTGAGTCAAAATGAGTGAACAGCATGGATATTTTCAGCACAATATACAGCATTTTTCCTAATTAAAAACATCATCTACATTTATTTACAATAATAAGTCCTTAATGTAGTGAGAAAATTTATTCTAGATAAAAATAAACTAATTTTAAAATTTATAGTGTTTATCAATTCCCCTTAAGTCCTGATATATGTTTATTATATATGCTTTATGATTGCAGTATAAATATATCATAAAATTAAATGATCTTGTAAAGTATTTTATATAGTAGATGATTATATAATCTAACACATGAAGAAAATATTGAAGTAGCTTAAGCGAAGTTTCAAGTTTGCAAAAACAAATAATAATTTTTATTTGTGTCCCTACACCCAGAACTTATAGTCTAATTTATTTTTCACTATATTACTCAATGCCTGTAGCCATATCTTACAAGATGAGGGGCAAATTGGCTTTGGTATGAACCAATGATGATTTCATGTGTATTTGCCTAACTTGTTAGTTATGTGGTTTTACCTAAAAAAAATGTTTAGCTGTAAAATACTGCTGTTTTTATTACAACATTTGTAGCATTAATGTGAAATTCATTTTCTGTTGTATCACTGTTTGATTAACAAAAAAGTTTTTTTTTTCTCTACAGTTGCTGTTCAGTGTTTAGAACAAGTTTATAAGATTAACACTAGTGATGAAGAGCATGCTAGAAAATATGCAGTGCAGCAAAACTTGTTGGACATTTTTAATGCCCACCTAAATGAGGTAGGCCTATTGTAGTGGAAGGGTTAGAAATATTTATGATTTATGGAAATATTTTTGATTTATGGACAGCTACATTTTTGGCTGCACCATTTGACATTTCTTTATTTAAACTGTAGCTTGCCTCCTTCAATTGTAAGATGACTATGGTTCATCTTGTCGTCGTTTGAGCACTTTTTCATCTGAAAGTAGGGCTCTATCCTGGAGATACTTTCTCACCCTTATATAGCCCAGTTTAAGGTAGCATTGGTGGTGAAGGAACCAGATATTTTTAATTTTGCACACTTTTCTTCAAGAGCTGAGGCCAATGCTTTTTACTTTCCATAGCTTTCTAAGTCACCATCTCTCTCCACTTTTATAATAGGGAATATATTATGAGCATCCTATTGAATTGACATAATTTAAATATTCACACTGTCTTCTTTCTAATTACTAAGCTTTCTTTGTCTTGACCTAGAAAGTCTCAAATGAAATTCCTTTCAAGGGAGCAATGAAAATGGTGTAAAACATTTCTTTATTTCTGGCTTCAGTATATGTTTGAGTGATTTGTTATGGTTCCTTTGCATTAGAAGTACCATATTCAATAACATATTTATATTAGCAATGTTTTTCATTCCAGACTGAATCAGATCTTGCATCACTATCATTACATGAAGCTACTCCAGAACAGAAGGAGGAAGCTGAAAAGCTCAAGAATAAAGGTTGCACATACTTATCATCATTATGTTATATTCTTTAGCCAGTATATGTGTATAGTATATAAAGTTTAGTTTTCTAATGGACAAAAAATTCCTCTATATTACACTCTTAAAACTTTTTTTTTCTGTTACAGGGAATGAATTTATGAAATCAGAAAAATATTCTGATGCATTGGAAAGTTACTCACAAGCTATCAGATTAGATGCAAGAAATGCTGTGTATTTTTGTAACAGGTTATTTTCTGTCTGCTCATATTAGAATATAAAACATAACATGGAGTTGTATTGCTGTATGTTGATGTAAAAGATGAACATTGAAAAATAATTTATTGAAAAGAAAGTAAAAGTTCACATCAACTTCAAAACTTACATATATAATCCTGTAGTATCTTTGATAGAAATAGTATAGTCACTTAAGTCAGTAATGTTAATTAAGCTTACAGTTTTATTAAAATTCAATTCGAAATCTGTAGTGTTTTCATGTCATTTTTTTATTTAACATACTTTTGATAAGATTAATTATTACTGTTTAAAGCACTTTTTAATTTTTTTTTTTCAATGTTTTGACATTGTAATATTTAGAAATATCTGTGTGCTAGTCACTTAAAACACTTATAATTTTTTTTTATCTACATTATCTCAGAGCTGCTGCTTATAGCAAGCTGAACAAACATCAACAAGCAATAGAGGACTGCAATAGAGCTCTAGCAATTGATCCTAGTTATAGTAAAGCTTATGGTAGAATGGGGTAAGTCACTGCATCAAACATCAGCTGTTCTCTTTTGTATGTCTACATAGATTTAACAATACAAAGAAAAGGTTCATTTAAAAAAACAAATATGTCTTTTATTTAAATACTATTCATTATTATATTTTTGTTTCCATTCCAACAGTATTGCTTTCACTGCTCTAGAAGATCACGAGAGTGCATTTGAATGTTATAGAAAAGCTCTAGAATTAGATCCAGACAATCAAAGTTATCAGAATAATTTAGAAATAGCAGAACAGAAATTAAAGGAATCTGCTGTTCAGGTAGGACCCCACTAATATTTTAAAGAAAAAAAGTGGGGATGGGGGAAACAATCTTCTTTTTCTTCTAGCCAGCTCTTTTGCAGACTGTGCCTAGGGAAAAATAGTGTGCTGTTTTCTTTAGTTGTTCAGCACTGCCATACAGGAAACAATATAAACATTCATTTAAATTTTATTTTTCTGTATATATGTTATTGTCTTGTGTTATAATATACAATTTAAATTATGTCATAGGCATTATCCTGTTTTTATCAGATTTAATTGTATTAGTAATTGGTTTTCCAGGCTGATTTGGGCAACTTTGTCCTTGTTTGGAAAGGCTTTTGAAAAGAAAGTTTTTCACTTTATCTTAGCATTTGAAGCAAAAAAAATATTTTTATATTTTCATTCCTCTATGCAGTTTATAAAGTCATGGAATCTGGGTGGAAAAACATTAACACAGATATCGAAAATGGTTTTGGGATTTTCCTAGAAATTTGACTTGATGTGATGTATATTTTTGGGAAAGAATTACAAGCTTATTGGCCATACTGGGTTCTCTGAAAACTCTAGTTTGACCATTATTTTTTTTTGAAACACTATCTTTAAAAACTATATTTTTTCTAGAGAATCTTTATCTTAAATAGACAGAGGCTATTTCTGCTGAATTCATTCAAGAGTTCAATAAATAATAAATGTTTAGGAACATTTTTGAGCACTGTCTTCTAAATCAGGATCTTCCAGAGTGGGTGTGGGATAGGGGCAGTGTAAAAAGCATGGTCAAGTAGGCTTAATCTTGGCTTGGCTACCTATGAATGGGGCTTGAGGTTCGACACCCGACTTGAGCAGCAGATTTGTGTTTACTAAGCGCCTAAAGGAACATAGAAAACCGCCCCTTCCCCCTCCTTGGTCCACAAATGAGATTGGACACAAGTGCTATGAGCATGCTATACTATAAGCATGAAACTAGAGCTATATAAAAGCTATAGTTATTTTTTTGTTCTATGTTCCTATTCCCTGAGTCTCACAGTAAAAACTAAACATTGTTGATACATACACACAAATTAATATATTTCAAATGTAAATTAAAATTAAATTTATTTTTCTACTTCCTTTTACATTTAGACATAATGCAGTACTAACATTCTTAAAGTTAAACAGTTAACATTTGTTTATTAAATAAAAATTATCAAGCATAGTCAGTTTTGAAATCTTTTAAAGATATCTTTTTATACTAAATATATACAATTTTTATGACCAATAATGTCTTCTATCACAATTTCATTTTACAGGCTGGTTTTAATTCTGGAAATTTAGGAAATATGTTACGTGGTGGTTTAGGAAATATGGATTTTGGTACATTGTTCAGTGATCCTAACATTATGAATATGGTAAGTGTCAGGTCTTTGTTGAATTATTATTATGAATTAATGTGTTCATGTATTAACTCTTTCTCTCCGTAATTATTTACCACATTCTGGTGGAAACAACGTTGGTATCGTCAGTTAGGAGAGAAAGAGTTAATAAGATATATATATATTGCGAAGTGTGTCTAGGTATTACAGTTATTTTAGAATTAAATTTTGTGAATTTTGTTTTATTAATATTAATTGATAACTTGTAATAATTTTAGGCCCAGGCTCAGCCCGACAGTCACACCATACACATTCAGCTATGCATAAAGTAATAAACAATGTGTATGATGATTTTAAATAAACTTTATGAATTTAATACAATGGAATATATACACTGAGTGGGTATGAATGATAATAATGAGATGAGTTAACAATAAGGTATAGAAATACTTTGATATGAAATAATATGCTCTAATTCATTCCAAGTAGTTGACTATTTTAATACAAATAATATAATCACTTAACTTCAAAACTCAATAAGTAGGCCTATATAGTTGTCCAAATAACAACTAGCAATACACTTAGAGCAATCTTCATCAACAGTCCACAGCGAAGGTCACAATACCATCAAAAGCTTGGACTTCATAATCCAACAACAGGTCTGAATACAGTCACTCGCAGTCTGGAAACGGTACGCTCCGACTTCCAACCACACATCAGACAGAGAAAACCAAGATGAAAACTCGGTTCAATAGTCCAAGGCTTAGAACCAATCTGAAGCCTGAAACTAGAACCTAAAATAAGACCCTGTAGAAAAATAAACGAATGAAGTTTTCTAATCTTCTAGTCTACAGATAGAATAACAAATATGATCGAATCTAATAGAATAACTATTCAATGGGAAAATTAAAACTCACCCTAAACAGGGGTCAAGTAATCCAATTCAAGACTAATCTGAATATCAACCAAGACACAACAATAAGGCTATCCAGTATTGAAGTACAAGGCGAAAATCAGCGCTCAATCAAAAGACGTCTTGTCTCTAGATACAAGATGGAAAAGAAATAGACAGACCATCCGCTACGTAACTAGTAGCGTGTGAGTATTAGTCAAAAAATTGATGACCAGTAACCAAGGGACACAACCTACTACACAAAATACTTGGAGGGAAATAAACACAATGACGTCATCAAATGTGTTGAACTCGGCATTATTTACGTTTGATTGTCCTGACTTACTTTAGTAACTGCGACAGTAAGTTTTGTGGTTTGCCTGTGATTCCACCATTATGATTGTGTTTCTGTACTAGTATTTTAAAAATAGAATTGGTAATACAGCTTAGAAGTCAATTTCTGATTTCATTTCTGATGATGATTAAACTGATTAAATCAGTCTTTTCTTTCCTACAATGGTTATAATTAAGTTTAATTCTTTTTTAAGGCTACAACAATGATGTCAAATCCTCAGGTTCAACAAATGTAAGTTCTTTCTCACTATTTAGTTTAATGATCTGTAATAATCGAGGCACCATTAAAAAAAAATTTCGTTATTCAAAATTTTTTTCTAAATAATAGCATTTTTGATTTTTTGAAAACCACAATGGAAAATATATCCTATAGAACAAAACTAAAATGAATCTGACAATGTCTCCAATGTTTTGGGAGTATTTAGAGCTGTATTTCACAAAGTACATATTTACTTTTTTCAGTCAGGAAAATTTATTTTTAAACTCTGACAGGTGTGTAGAATTGTCTTTTTTTTTTCGTTGAATGTTTTAATTTTTTTTTTATAAAGAAGATTGCTATTTCATAAGCCCTTGAGACTAGACAAAAAAAAATTGCTGATTGCTGTTTAAGTAAAACACATTTCTTAAATATGTGTCAAACCCATGTTGTTGTTTTTTAGAACTAGTGGATATATAAATATTTATAGCACAAAAGTATACTTATTAACTTGCCCTTTCCCACAAAAAAAAAAGCTTTAAGAGCCTGCCTTTCCATTAATTTCCCCATGTAAAAATTACATTTGCCTAATTTTTTTTACAATATAAAATATGGCTTTAAGAATAATTGCAATTTATTGCTCAGACAGACTTAATAGAAGACAGTATGAATTAAAGAAAACAATAGTAGAGCATAAAAAATCCTGAATGAGAATTACTCTATTTTGGGATCTTTCATTGATGAATGGTGACCATTTAACATGGGCTTTTTGAGGAGTTTCAGTACTTTATGTAGATATTTGTTGTAGTTTTATAGTCAGGTGCTGGTTTCGTAAATTATTAAACAACTGTTTAGTTATTACAGTTTAGAAACTTGTTGAATTCCTTTTTTATTATTTTCCAATATTTTTAGCGTACTTTTTGTTTGATTAGCGGTTTTCAAACTTTTTAAACTATAACAAAGAAATTCAAGAAATCATTTTTCTAGAAGTTATTAAGACATTAATTATTAATAATAATAATAAATAAATCTATATTTTTATTTCTACATTTTTGAAAAGCTTTTTAAAATATAGGCTGGGTAATTATAAACTTTTAAAACATTTTCTGACTTTTTGCAATTTGAGCTTAATTAAAATAATCAGCAATAGTAAAAAGATTTTGTAACAGCAGATATGGTATTATCAATAGTTATAATTAGTTATGCATTTCTATAAATGGTATGTCAAAGTAATGGCACTTCTCCTTCAGGTTGGCAAGTCTTGTAAGTGGGACTAACCCAGCAGAAGGAGGTGGCTTTTCCAGTTTATTGCAAGCGTAAGTTTTAATTTTGTGTTTCAACATTCACAGTGAATAATATTAAAAAATGTCTGATCACCTAGGTTGCATTGCGTCATTAATATTTTGACCACATATACTCACACAATCATTCAGTGAGGCCATGCACCTGTCTAGGCAAATTTTGAGTCAAAGAATAGATATCCAGTGCTATTTTAGCTGTCACATTCCTGATCTGAAGGACAAATTTGTCTTTTTATAGAATATTTGAAAAAGGGAGTATTTATCCTTTTTCTTAATCCTTTTAACATCTTGTGGAGCACAGAGGATCAGACTCTGTTATGGGCAATGCACCTTGTTAAAAAGCATGTCCATCCTGTTGTCTTGGCTTCTTGTTCTACTGATCACTTCCATGTTTGCTTTGGTCTCCCAGCCTTTTCTCTGCCGTTGTTGGTTCCAATCCATAGCCTGGTTTGCAATATTCTCTTTTGTACTTCACATTGTTTGTCCAATCCAGTATTTATGAGTAACTCCTGATCTTGTGCAGACATCATTTTTCAGGAAATTCAATTGATAATCAATCATTTTTCAAACGTTTATGAATATTGACATACACAGAGCTTGACTTGAAGAGGAAAATTGATTATAAGATTATCATGCTAAAAAAAATGATGTCACATTTAAATATTTATAAGAAATTTACTTTTTAAATGTACACCTTAATGTATATATATCTCTCTCAATCTAATTATACAAACTATAGTGATAAATGCAATCTTTATTTCCGTTTATTGCGATTTAGCAGTAGTTGATATAAACAACCTAAAACAAAAAAAAAAATATATATATTTTTTAAAATGTGTATAATTTAAATAGACTGGACAATTAACAAAAAGAAGTTATTTTTTTATAGCTATTAAATTAGATAATAGATCATCAACTAATGGTTATGCTAAAAAAAAATGAATATAATGAACTAGAAAAGTACCAGTAAGTCAAAGTCAACATCAATAAAACAACCGACTGTAGCCTCGTTGGTTATTACAACAAGAAAAATAAGTTAAAAAGTTGGAGAAAAAAAAACCCACATGTAAGAGTCTTACCTGTGTCCTCTTTTCTCTCCTTCTCTTTTTGAGCATCCTTCCATTATTATTTGAATATGCAAATTCATGTAACTTTAAGATGCTCATTGTATTATGATTAAATCTCTTCATGGACTTTTTTACTTTCAAAGCCTGTGAATATTCATAATTACAAAATATACTTTCTCTTTAGCTCACAGCAAATGGCAGCTCAGATGCAGCAAGCAAACCCCGAATTAGTCCAACATTTACGAGAACAAATGCGAACTCAGGGTGAGGGTCCAGATATTAACAAGGAACAGACAGAAAGAAAAGGTATTATTTATACTTTCAGGAAGGTAACATTAATGTTGTACAAGTCTATAGATCTATATGTCTACACACATTTTAATTTTTGTTTTAGATTTTAAAATTTTGAATATTATTGTACGTGGTACATTATTTAAAATAATTTTTTATTTTTGAATAAACAATGTGGGATCATACAATATAAAGTATGTAGATTTAAGTATGAAAGTTCTAAAATCAGCTTGCTGTTTTATTGATTTCTTTGACTAAATCATATCAAATATCCAGAGCACACCTTGGTCTGATCCACAAGGGTTATGTAGAGTTATTAACAATGGTTGAGACACTTTTATGTTGGCTATTTACTTTGTAAATAGACATTTTCTTGGTAAGATATTGAAAAGTCTCTTATCTAGTTCTCTTTTTTTCTCCACAGATTGACCTAACTACTGAATTGTTATTCCAAGAGTCATCTGTTTATCAAACTTGAGAAGGAAAAAAAATGCCCTGTTTTTGTTATCTTGAAATTGGATTATGCTTTTATATCATAACTGACTTGCCCATGTATGTTTCTGATGGAATATGAACTTATTGATACCATAAATAATTAACTGCTCATTTTATAAAATTATTATTGACCAGAGAAAACTTTTTCTTCATGAAATTATTAGAATAATAAGGTGAAGATATTTTATAGTAAAAAGTATTATTGTATGTTTAAGCTAGGGACTACCAGCACCAAAAAGATTTAACACAGACATATAAATATGTCCTTCAACAAAAGTATTATATACCGGTAATGAGGATTCACAAGCTGTTTTTTTATTTAACACTTCAAATTTTTATTTGGTGGAAGCATTTTTTAAAGAGCTTATTCTTCTTTTTTTCTCATCCAAAATAACTAAATTTAATTTCTGGTTAGTTGTACATTGAATATTGTGTTTTTGTCATTTTTTTTAATCTCAACTTATTACCACATTTGTTTATTGTATTAAAAATCAATTTTTGGTGCAACACATTTTTTCCCTATGGAGCATATTACATGTGAATTTTAAGTCAATTTTTTTTTTACTGAAAATAAATAAATAAAAAATTAACAAATATTACTTACTATTTCTTTGTTTTATTTTTGTTTTGGTTAGTCAAACAAGATAGGGTTCAGTAATTTTCAATGTTCAAACCTCTCCTGTTTGAAGACTGCTTATTTCAACTTTATAATTTTGTTGTTTTAATACCTTCTGATTTACAAAGTTCTTAACCAATTTTAAAACTGTCCAAATCACTAATAGATTCTAAGAGATCTAAGATCATTCTCTTGACTACATGTAAGTTAGGGCAGCACTCTTTGTTGGGGGAGAAACCTCTCTACAATTGCTTGTCAAAGTAAAAGAATCTCTTAAAATACTTTGCAAAGCCTCTTACATTCCACCTGTCTCAACAGGCTGTAAAACATTTTATCCAACCTATCTACTGTCATGCCCGAATGTTATCTCAGTCAATAAGTTGAATCTCATTGCAGGTATGATATATATTAAAAGCACGTTTAAAATCACTTTTTTTTTTGTCAGTGTCTCTATTGACAATGTCAGATAGCTCAAAGCAATTCTGCTGCCAATACTGAACAAGAACATGAAGAAATATTTTGCATTCCATTTTTGCTTGCAAAATGTCTTATTAGCTGAGAGGTTTATCTTTTTAAAATAAAAAACAACAAACTTCTAAGATCTGATTCAGAAACTTTTTCTTCATTTGATTTTGTAGCCTAGGCAGCATTCTATTCAAAGTTGTAGCACTACGTAAACATCCTTTCATGAACAACTTAATCAGCTGGAAAACAAACTATAGACCAAAGACAAGAATATAAATACTTAGGCACAACTATACAGTAGAAGCTAACATAAAATGAACACTGCCAAACTCTTTAGTTGACTTAACATTTAAAGACTTTTCTTTCGTACGAAGCTAGGACAATTAAAATTTTATTCAGCTACCACCAGCAGTCAATTACCTTTGCCATCTTCTGAATGGCACAAAGAGTGATTAAGTAGACTGTATTCACCCCCCCCCATTACTATTTTGTTCATACAAGAGTTGTGCTCCTTAAATGGGTCTTTCCTACATTTATCATGTTAGCTTTTATTCAATTGTTTAAGGCTGATCTGATGGCCATGTGTAAGCAATGGCATCGTAGTCACTGGCCTCTGTTTTATCTCACCTGCTGTATTATTGTCATTCGTATAGTTTATTATCAAGTGCATTAATCTGATCACATTGTCTGATTCTCTGTAAAGTCAGATGGCAAGGCCTAAAGAGAACAGATTGTGCTGTTGTTTAAAGGGAGCATTATAAATGATGTCTGATAAATAGTTATAACCTCTACACCTGGAATTGATTCTTAGCACACATTGCTGTTTCTCTACATAGCATCCAATTTCAGCATCTTCATATAGAGCTCAATTTCATCCCCCAACCTCGTGGGTGCTGTACAAAATGTGTGTCTCACCTGTTATACATGGATGATTTAAAGCTATATGCTGAAAAAGAGCAAAAGTTGCACACCTTAATCAAAACGGTTAAACGCTTTAGTGATGATATCTGCATGTCTTTTGGCTTGGATAAGTGCGGTATACTAAGCGTAATAAAGGGCAAGGCAGCCAACACTAACATTGCATGTGAAGGAATCGAGGAACTTGACTCTGCCTCCCTTTATAAATATCTTGGGATAAACCAGAATGCCAAGATAAACCATAAAAAATGAAAAGAGGACTTTCTTGGTAAATACAAGCAAAGAATTAATAAAATTCTCAATACAAAACTGTCTGGCGGTAACCTCATCACTGCAATAAATATTTGGGCCGTCCAAGTGCTCCTATACACTTTTGGCGTCATCAAATGGACTGACACTGAACTACACGACATTGACAGGCTCACGAGGAAATTATTAACCAAATTTCGATGCCTACATCCCAAGTCCTCCACCATAAGGTTATACCTGCCCAGAAAGGATGGAGGCCGTGGATTGCAGAACATCTTCAAACTGTGTAAGACGCAAGTATCAAAAATACGATCAAAACTACACGCCTCCAGCAACGAACTAATTTCCTTCCTACGCAGGTACGACTCCGATGCGACCCCTCTGAACCTACACAATGTTGATGTTAATATCGGACTGGACGACGCAGGGCATGAGATTCGTCAATGGGAAGAAAAAACACTCCACGGAAAATTCCCGGCTTTATTAAATGGGGACAACATTGACAAGACCGCTTCCTTAGCGTGGCTCAAAGCAGGTCATCTCTACCCTGAAACTGAAGGCTTTGTTACAGCAATACAGGACAGAGTAATTAGGACAAAAAATTACGAGAAACATATCCTAAAACTCAATATTGTTGACAAATGCCGAAAATGTGGAAATGTTGATGAGTCAATTGAACACATAATGGCAGGATGTTCAGCCCTATCGGAATCTGCCTACTTAGGTCGCCATAACCAAGTTGCAAAACTAATACACCAGCACTTGGCTTTGACACACAATTTGATCGGGAAGGATACTCCTCCTTATTACAAATACTCACCACAAGAGGTTCTCGAATCTACTGATTATCTGCTGTACTGGGATAGACCTATTTTGACCGACAAAACAGTTGATTTTAATCGCCCTGATCTGCTGCTCATCGATAAAAAGGAAAAAGTCGCTACCATTATCGACATTGCAGTACCACTATCTCACAACTTAAGAAAAACTGTGTTAGAAAAACAACGAAAATATGGGAACCTAGGCTTGGAGATTAAGCGTCTATGGAAGCTTTCTAAAACAACAATACACCCCATTGTCATATCAACCGAGGGGATAATATCAACTGACCTCACAGATACCTTCAAGGCCCTTGGCATTCCTAGGAACATTCTCGTTGCCTGTCAGAGGGCGGTACTGCTGCAGACCTGCCACATCACCAGAAAATTCCTCAGTGGAAACTGATAAAGGGACTACAATGAATTTTGTTTCCCTTTAACGAAACTCGACCCTGGCTGCGCCAGAGAAAGAATGCTCGTTCTTTTATAATAATAATCTTTATTGTCCGTAAGGAAATTTGTCTTACAATTTGTGCATTATACAAAACAAAACATTATTTAAAAAAAAATGTACATTCACACCAGACTCACTCACAATTAACATATGAAAAGTTTACATTAGATTGGTTCTATTTAATGATCTGATTGCCAGAGGAACAAAAGAGTTTTTGTGTGTTTGTCCTTGCTATTGGTGTCTTGTATCTCTTTTGTGATGGTAAAATAGCAAAATCCTGACCCAAAGGGTGATTTTTTATTTCTAGAATCTTCTTAGATTTTGTGAGGATGTTTGCCTCAAACAGCTGCCCTAATGGGGTTTGCTTTTTGCCAATGACCTTACCAGCAGCATTTAGGATTCTCTAGAGTTTATTTTTATTCTTAGTGCTTAGATTGCCATACCAGGCAGTGATATTAAATTGTAAAATATTGCCGATGTGAGCGTGATAAAACATAGCCAAGGCCTTTTCGCTAATATTAAAAGAGGACAGTTTTCTCAGTAATCGTAGTCTTTGCTGCCCTTTTTTGCTGATATAATCTGTGTTTGCTGTAAAATTTAATTTATTGTCTAGGATAGTACCAAGGTATTTAAAAGTTTGCACTATTTCAATGGTCTCTCCAGCTACAGTTACAATATCATTTTCCTTCTTTTCCCTACGAAAATCGATAATCATTTCTTTGTTTTTTTCACATTTAATAATAAAAAATTAAAATGAAATCTTGCAGGAACTTAATGTCTGAATCAGTTGTTGTGGAGGTAAAAACAAAATTAAGAATATCAGGAAAGTATTACAGAGAAGACAAAAAGGGATGAGCTGGAGGAACACAGCCTTGTGAAGAAATGATGAGGACCTGGCACCTTAAATGGTGATGATATAGACTTGAAGAGAAAAAAAAAAAAGCTCATAAAATCTCCATATAAATTTGGATACATCAGCTGCTTGGAGGGGTGGGGTGTCTGCTGTGTGGACGACATCATTCAGACCATTGCTAATGCCCAGACATTCATCTCATTTCTAGATGACCACTTTGTGACTGAAGAAAGCCATAGAGATTTATTTTGTGTAATTTATCAATGAAAGAATATTTTTTCCTTGTGTTTCCAGGACGTTTTCACACAGAATAAAAATTGTTTGACCTTTCCCTGTCATGTGGTTCAAAACTGATAAGTAATTAAAGTTCATCACAAGAAATAAATGAAAACAGAAAATAATTTTACAAAATTGACTTGAAATAATTCCAAAACAATATGAAGTGAACAGGAGTCAAGTGATTTTTTCCCTTCCCTTTACTTTTTATTGAACCACCAAAAATATATTGAAACAAACTTTCAAATATATTGACTTTAAATAACAATGACTAAATACCAATACCAGAAGGGAGTACAACCTAACACAATAATCTAGACTAATTGTTAACTGCTTTGCCCAGTGTGTAAAGTTTCTGCCATGAAAAGTTTGCCAATACTCTGAGATGCAAATTCACAGACTTGCTTGCAGTAGCTGTCCATCTGTCCTGCCACAAGTGTACAGTCAAGACGTTGGGGTGGTGGAAGGGGCTTGAAGAGTTTGTTGAGATCTTCTTCAGGCAAAGGTGGCTCACCTCTCTGTTTTCTTTGAAGATTTTCTTGATCCTAGTTAAAAAAAAAAATAAACCATGTTACTTAGAGAAAGGAAGTACACCACAATATTAAGGTATTGTTATAAATCTGGTGGTGGGGATAGGGGTAGTAGTTTAAATAATAAAATATTGCCTACATCTTGTTGAGATCTAGTTTTAAGGGAGACTTGTCCACAGTCAATAAGTTTTAACTTCGGAGTTTCACTATCCAAAATAAACTTTTATTTTCGTTTTCTAAACATCAGTTTTAATTATTTAAAGAGGTTGTGCATTTTCCTTTAATTGTATATCAAATATAACTTTTTCTGATAACAAAGAAAAATGTTATTAAAGTTTAAACAGGGTAGTGGAATATATATATATATATGAGTGAAATTAATAATTCCGTCGGAATGTGGAAAATAATTACGGAGATAAAGAGCTAATAGAGACTTGCTTATGTGATTAGTGTTTAATGTATTTTTTTTTCCTCAGAAATATTTCTATAAATACTACATTAACATTACCGGATAGCGAATAGTAAAAGCTTCAAAATCTGTACCTTGGAACCCATATTTTTATAAGTGGCTCAAATCAGGCTTAAGTGTATACCTCAATAATGAATTTATAAAAACTAGGCTTTAATTAAGGGAATTTTTAAAAAGTGAGTAATAACATACAATCAAATCACAAAATTCTAAGGATTTGCAAAGACCCTCTGGTATGGAACAATACTTAGGAGTCACAACAGGGAGCAGCACATTCAAACAAGATTTTAGAGAAGATTCCGGGAGAGCGCCATTAAAAAAAAACACTTACCCTTTTCATAATATGTTGTTGCTTGGCTTGCTGCTGTCTAAAATTGTTACGCTGGTAATTAAGATATTTATTTGTATCCATGGCCACATCATCCACACATTCCATCAGCTGACGTAAATTCTTTTCAAGCATAGAGCTGAAAATTGTAACATAATTATTTTTAAATCTTGGAAAAGGAGCAGCATTTTAAATAATTGTATTTCAATGATTTTGTCTGCATTTTGGTTTTCATTATTAAAATTGTCTAGATTTCTTGCAGCATTACGCATTACTTAATGAGAGAGACATTTTGTAAAAAAAAAAAATAATTTTAAACTGTTTTACCAAAAAAAAAAAAAAATTTCAGTTATAGTTATTATTTTATTATGTATGTTTTTTTTTTGTGTTCTGTCAATTTGTTAACTTATTATTACCAAATTAAAAACATAAATAATGGTAATACATCATGAAGAATTTCTCCACAATGTACTATGTTATACTATTGTGAACTTCTGTTTATAACAACTGTTACGTTCTTGTGAAGTTTTAGTGTCTGCTACAAATAACTTTTTATTATTTAAAATGTCAACTAAATCAAAAACAACTGTCTATTACTTACAAAATTTAAGAAGTATAATCAATAGCTAATACATGATTGTCCACATTTAGCAAATTAAAGTGGCCCACAGAAATGTAAGCTAAGTCTCTTTTGGTTCAGTTTCATTTTGTGGATAATTGAATTCACCCAACCCATGATAGTCAACTGGGCAAGTGTAAATGCAAAATATAATGCAAGAGAAACATTTCCCATGGGACATGTTCAGAGAAATATATTTGGTCAAAAAGATTAGCAAAGTGTATTATGGCATTGGCTTAGGGAGAATGGGTTAAGTATATGAATATATTCTTCAAAGTTTATTGTTACCTTGTTCCAAGATCCAGAGAAGCAAATTTCTGCTCTTTGCGAGTTTTATCAGAAAGTTCACAAAGTAAAGCATTGACAAGGTGAGAGTTTCTGAGTACAATGGGAATTTCCTCAAACATAGTTTCAAAGTTTATGTTATGCTTTGCCATATTCTCAGGGGTGAAGTCATTTTCTTTATAAAACTTCATCATTGCTGGTGTCAAACGATAAGCTTTTAGTGACAAAAAACCTTGTGCTGTACGCAGTGGGTCTGATGGAAGTACAGAAACAGATTAAGTTTTTTTTCTAATTTACAACAAAACAATTATCTGAAATCAATAATATTAGATAAAGAGGCTGATAAAGAAACACATTACAAAGTAGTCAAAACATTTTTTCCTAAACCTGATACCCAATGTGGGTGGAAAAGGACTAGATGTCCAGCTATATTTACCATAGATCAACACAACTGATTCATCTATAGAATGCTGATAGTTAAACTGTGAATCCAGCAGAGCACGATTAATGAAGGAGCCAAAGTAGGTGCTCTGATACCATCCCACATGCAGATGGTCAACATTCACATGCCGCAAGTTCCTCATCATTTCCATCTGATATTGTACAGACACTGTAAGATAATGGCATAGTTTGAATCATCAAGACATTGTATTGAATTGCAGGTATTATTTAAATCAGTTAAAGTAAATCAGTTAAAGTAATAAATGATTTCAAAATATTTCCTAAATTAGTATTATTTTACCAGTATCAAAATCTTCATCCTCATTATGCTTAGGAAATGGAAAGCAATTAGTAATTTCAAGTCTGTTATCTACAACTAGTCCTAACAAAACACCCTGCACAAGGTCTGTGCCACCAGCTCCTTCTTCATGACTGTGTTTGATTAACTTGAGGACTACCTGCAATACAAGAAAACTTGAAACTACAAACTAACATCCTCAATTTGATCAAATGTAATGAATTAATGAAAGATGTTGCCCTTTAGAAAGATTATAATTGTATACAAAAATAACAACTAGAAATGAATTCCTAACAAAGTTTCTTTGGGAAACTGTGCAAACTACTTTAAAGCTTTTTCAAAGATAGGCATTGATTTTTATCTAGACATTTTTTTT